>JAXCGZ010011611.1:22500-37500 GCA_037179515.1 Halocaridina rubra | reverse complement strand
ATTATTTCATTCACATATATCAATACAATGATATAAATGTGTCAATTCATATATACTTTAGAAAATGAATTGGGAACCAGAGAGTAATGAGTTTCAGGTTCTTGCCGATAAACAAAGAGAGATATAATACAATATATAGGGTCAGTTTAATGAAGAGGATACTTTTCTCCTTTTTCGTCATTAATTGTCCTTTATTCCTATACAATATTCAATATGATGGGACCTTATAAAAGTATGCACTAAGCTGAATGAAATTGAACAATCTAGTATAAATAGTGCATTCGTACGTCTAGAAAGCATTTATAAGTTAGAAAATCGTTTCAATTTGCGGTAAACATCACATGGAAGTTTTCATGATCTGTTTTTTCATACTTTGGACTTTATCACTGGAGTTAGAAACAGACACAGCTGCGACGAACTAATATTGCCTGAAACGCTGTAAGATGTGTCTTCCACTTCTATTACAGATCACCTCCATGCTTCAGACATGGTGAGTTTTACGTCTATTCTTCGAATAAATAGATACAAAAGACCAGACTCTGTTCTTGATGTATGCAAACCACAAAATTAAGGTTCAACGATCTTGACTAAAATGGATTCTTATCAACCATTAACACAACATCATGGTGTTGAAGGGTAGAGTCCTTAGATATTTGCCGTTTTGCCCAGTAAACTTCTAAACTAGAGGAAATAAAATAAAAGGGATAATTTAGATACTGTAATTAATTTATACATGACTAATATATCACTTTTGTATGCAATGATATGCATGTGAATATTTTACAATTAGCATATTTGAATAAGATGGTCATGTAATATTACAATTTCCTGATTTTTGTTTATTCATGCTTACGGATACTTGCTGTTTATGAACCTTGTCATTGACTTTCTTGATTGCAATACTAACCTCCGTTTTAGGAAAGAAAGAGACACCGACGTTTCCGTACTCTCTGAAAATCTCAAAAACCTAAGCCTAATGTGATTAGATACATGCATTTGTACACAAAAAGGAAGGGAATTAGATTTGTACAGATTATGTGAGAATATCCAGAGTGGTTCAAGAGAAACCAATAAGTCACCATCACCAAGCAAATTTCTTTTAAATTCTTCAAATGAATACCTACTTAGATGAAAAATTATATATATATATATATATATATATATATATATATATATATATATATATATATATATATATATATATATATATATATATATATATATATATATATATATATATATATATATATATATATATATATATATATATATATATATATATATATATATATACATATATATATATATATATATATATATATATATATATATATATACATATATATATATATATATATATATATATATATATATATATATATATATATATATATATATATATATATATATATATATATATATATATATATATATATGTATATATGTATACATATATATTTGTTTAATTTGATGAAAACAAGAGTACAGTAATATCATTATTAAATGATTGTAATTGTAGTTATATCTATTATATATATATATATATATATATATATATATATATATATATATATATATATATATATATATATATATATATATATATATATATATATATATATATATATATATTAATTTTTGCAGTGCTGGTCGAACTGGAAAATTTGTTCTATGTTGCTTATTATTTAGAGCTTTGAGCGACTTAGTAAGTGAAATATTCATATATTATAACTCGAACTTGAAGTTGTCATATAAATTTATGTATTCAATTTCAAATACTGACTAGGCAAGGTCTTGATTAGGACATATGACCCTCTTTCGCTTCGAAAGTCTAAATATAACTAAGAAAAATAAGTCGTTTTTTTGGTATGGAAGGAGGCGGGCTACTTTGGTATGTTAATCCATTAAACCACTTGAACTATTCATTTATGCGTTGAATATACTGTGAATATGCCAAACACTACATCAGATGTGTTCGTTTATGTTTCTTTACATGGGAAATACTCTATATAAAGTCAAAATTCCCACAGTATTTTTTTCTTTTTATGTGTATCTCTAGTAGAGGGAAGAAAAACTGCTTTCATCAAAAAAGGCCCTGCTACTAAGAAAACAACAAGATGAAGAGAAAGAACAAGGTTTAGGACAAGGCAGATATAAGGTAATGATACACAAAGGAAAAGGACGGTCTGAAATATAGTCAAAGTACAGAGTACCTACAGATATGGCAGGAATAGGCCCTGAGATGACGATAGAACAGCTTTTTGAAGGAAGATAAGTTATAAGAATTAGAAAAGACAGAAGGAGGAAGAGAGGTCTAGAGTATGGAGTAGATGGGAAGAAGCAATAAGTGCACTGACCACTCTGCGAGCTAAATACCCCACACAATCCTTGTGAGATGAGGCAGCTTGACAAATGTTAGGCAACCTCGGAGGTAGGGGAGGGATTCAACTTGCCAAATCGTTAGAGTAGCAATGGAAGTAGTAGCGATAGAAAGGAAGATAAGTATGAGAAGAAGCACCACAGATGTGCGAGCAGTATTCTAAGCAGGAACGGATAAGACCTTTATAAACTTTAAGTAACTCTAAAGAGGAAAAGTAATGACGAAAACGAAACATAACCCACAATTTCTTGGAAGCAGATATCGAAAATTGGATTATGTAATTTGTCCAAGACAAATTAGAGGCTCTCTGGATTCATAATATGTTAATAGAATTAAGAGGGTAAATTTTATTAGTTTCATAAATAATAAAGCTATCAAAAGGAGAATAAGATAAAGAGATAGCAAGAAACTGTGTCTTGAAGGCATTAAATTTACCTAAATTTTGGGTGCCCTACTCAGATACCCTTTGCAATCGGAGTTGAGAGAAGAAGAAAGAGTGATACAAGACTCATTACGAGTAGCAGATGAAGGTTGTGGAGAAAAGACAGAGGAAAAATGAAAGGTAGAATCATCAGCATAGGCGTGAAGAAGAGAGGAAGATGGGGACTGAAGAAGATCATTGATGAAGAGAAGAAGCAGAGTAGGTTAAAGAACAGATCACTGTGGAACACCACTGGAAACAGGGAATGGGCTAGGAGTTGCACCCTCAACAGCCTCAGATATAAAATGGTCAGAAAGAAATCTGGAATTTAGAGAGCAGAGAGAAAAGGTAAAGCCATAGACAGAGGGCTTGACCAACAGGAGGTCCCCAGTTCGTCAGTAATACACAGTGTGAGAAGAATGAAGCCACTCACTGAGGTATACATTGGAGTCTCCAATATAGAGAACTACAGCATGTGTGTGAGAATATAGCAAGGACTCACGTTAAAGGATAGATATTCGAAGAACTTTACAAAGTCCGTGGAGTTTGGGAAACAGTAGCAAAAGCAAAGTAATATTAGTAGTGGAGAGACAGATTTTCAGTTAGAGAACATTAAAGTCAAGAGATTCAAAGCCCATGAGCCTTGCAATAGGAGTGTCAGTGTGGCAATAGTAACAGACCTCACCTTTGGAACGAAAACGAGCATACAGGTTATAATGAGAAATTTGAAATCGGTCAGTGGAGGCATAGTTACACAGCTGGGTTTCAGAGAAGAGGAGGTTAGGGAGGAATGCGCCCATGTGTTGTTTCACAAATGTAAGATTATAGTTCAGATCACGAATGTTAGGGAAGTGAAGAACGAAAGAAGCAAAGCTATCAGGAGGTGTAAGTTTAAGGCCATATCCATTACTACCATGAGGCGTGTTTAGTCTCACGCCAGTAGTGGAGTCAATAACATACTCGGAGATTCTTAAAGCCCCTCTATGCCGGGTACTGGGGACCATAAGCTGTGGACCTTCCGTAAATATAGCTATATTAAGAAACAGTTTTGTATATATATTTACCTGCTTCATTATGTTGCTAAGTAGTGTCTCAATTCGGTCACACGAGCTGATTAATTAACCTAAGATGAAATGTTTTTACTAAGAAAATGAAATTATGCCTTTGGAATTGTTATTCTATAAGACACAAATGACTAGTGTGCAAGAGACGTCATAACTGGCCAAGCCAAATGATGTAAGCCAATAATCAGTCCTTTCAATGCCTTTTTCTAACTTAGAGGCACTATATACAGATTTGCAATTTTAACAAATGACAATAAGATGGATTTTGATCTGCTATTCTAATTCTTAATCTTCAGTTAAGATGGCATATTCAGACTTAATGTTGTCTTTTGTCAAAGTAATAAATTATCATATAGGTAATTCTAGCATATTGAAATTATATATATATATATATATATATATATATATATATATATATATATATATATATATATATATATATAT
Source organism: Halocaridina rubra (assembly GCA_037179515.1). Lineage (NCBI taxonomy): Eukaryota > Metazoa > Arthropoda > Malacostraca > Decapoda > Atyidae > Halocaridina > Halocaridina rubra. Next base: position 33,191 of record JAXCGZ010011611.1, on the reverse strand, counting down.
ATATATATATATATATATATATATATATATATATATATATATATATATATATATATATATATATATATATATATATATATATATATATATATATATATATATATATATATATATATATATATATATATATATATATATATATATATATATATATATATATATATATATATATATACATATTCATATACATATATATATATATATATATATATATATATATATATATATATATATATATATATATATATATATATATATATATATATATATATATATATATATATATATATATATATATATATATATATATATATATATATATATATATATATATATATATATATATATATATATGATATATATATATATATATATATATATATATATATATATATATATATATATATATATATATATATATATATATATATATATATATATATATATATATATATATATATATATATATATACAAGTAGGATGTCTTATAGGTGTTATTACTGGCGAGTAATGTTGCTGCAGGTCTCGATATCACATGTGATAGCTGAAATTTCAAATAACAAAATTTACCTGAAATGAAAATAATGCGATAGAGTAAATAGCCTAATCATATTGCCATATCTTTTACATAGCTGAAACTTATCAAACAAAGCAAGAGAAAAAAATAATGAATTCATTATTATGCAATGCTTTTCTATATACAGTCATCTTTTGAGCCCATATAATATAAGTGAGACTACAGTTTGTAAAAAAATACAGTCGACTACTAATAGGAAAGCTATATATTGCCCATCAATCTAAAGAAGTAGTCGCAGATGAAGAACATGATCGAAATGTAGAAATAAAAGTAATGAAAAAAATAACAAAAACGATACTGGATGAGAATTCAGTATCACTGTAATGATGGTTTGCATGTCTCCAGAAACCACTTATATCAGAGCAGATTAGATTGAGAAGGATAAAGGAATAGACAGAATGAGACCACTGGTAGCCGTGGACAGTATACAGACTTAAAAACTCCACCAAATATGGTTTATCATCCTCAATGTAATATTTTGTCAATATATCACTAATTTACATAGACTCCAGTTCTTGCCGGATTATGATGATACTGTATATATATATAGCAGCTGCAATAATATTGCTGAATATCTATTGAACTCAATATTTTATCCATCATATCGATTTTTTTTTATTTATCTAAATACATGAAAGAGGATGCAATAACATCATCAACAACAACAACATCAACAGCAACGTTCATAATAATAATAATAATAATAATAATAATAATAATAATAATAATAATAATTATGATAGTAGTAGTAATAATAATAATAATAATAATAATAATAATAATAATAATAATAATAATAATAATAATAATAATAATAATAATAATAATAATAATAATAATAATAATAATAATAATGATGATAAAAATAATAATAATTATTATAATACTAATAAAATTTAACTCGCTATGTGCTTACACAACACTGTGGTAGATGATATTGCCGATGAAATTTCATCTGTTGTAGTGCTTGTAGGGGTGGTGGTTGCTGTATGTTGAGCACTGCTGCTGGTGGTTGTTGATGGAGCATTGGCTGAAGTTGTGGTTGGAACTGGGGGTGTAGAACTTGTAGCTGAAGATGATTTTATAGAGGTGGTGGTTGTTATATGTGGGGTAGTACTTGCAGCAGTTGTTTGCGAAATAGTACTAGTGCTTGAAGTTATTATTTTAGCTGTAGTTGTTGTCAAATCACCAGTGGTGGTTGTTGTTGAGTAGGTATTTGCAGTTGCTGTTGATGGTAATGTAGTAATAGTTGTTCTAGTTGTAGTTGGCTGAGTATTGGTAATAAATGTGGTGGATGATGATGGAATAGTGACAGTTGCAGTTGATGGAGCAATACTTGTTGTTGGAGATGATATTGAAGAAGTGGTTGATGTTATTTGTTGGGTAGTGCTTGTAAGTGTTGTTGGTGAAGGAGTGCTAGTACTTGTAGTTTTTGGTGTGGTTGTTATTGTTGTTAAATCACTAGAGGCTGTTGTTGTTGATTGGGTACTAGTAGTACCTGTTGCTTGTATTGGCGTAGTAGTTGTTGATATTGTTGGTTGAATGGTGGTAGTAACTGTGGTAGTTGATGGTGGAAGAGTGATGGTTGCAGTCAGTGGCGGAGTACTTGTAGCTGAAGACGATAATGTTGATGTGGTGGATGTTATTTGTGGTGTGGTTCTCGTAGTAGTTTTCGTTTAGTAGTGCTAATACTTGTAGTTGTTGGTGTAGATGCTGGTGTTGTCAACTCGCTAGTGGTTGTTGTTATAGCTTGGGAACTTATAGTACTTGTTGTTGGTAATGTAGTAGTAGTAGTTGTTGTAGTTGGTGGAATGGTGGTAGTATCCGTCGTGGTTGATTGTGGAATAGTGGAGGTTGTAGTTGGTGGTATAGTACTTGTAGTTGAAGATGATATTGTGGAAGTGGTGGATGTTATTTGAGGTGTAGTGCTTGTAGCAACTGTTGGTGAAGTTGTGCTAGTACTTGTAGTTCTTGGTGTAGTTGCCGTTGGTGTCGAATCACTAGAGGAGGTTGTTATAGAGTGGGTACTAGAAGAGCGTATTGTTGGCAATGTAGTTGTACTTGTTGTTGTTGAAGTTGGTTGAACAGTGGTAGTAGCTGTGGAGGAGGATGTTGTAATTGTAGTGGTTGTAGTCAGTGGTGCAGTACTTGTAGTTGAAGACTGTATTGAAGACGTGGATGAAGTTATTTGATGCGTAGTAGCTGTTGGTGAAGTAGTGCTAGTTCTTGTAGTTGGTGGCGTAATTGTCACTGTTGTCAATTCACTTGTCGTGATTGTTGATGATTGGGAACTAGAAGCACTTGTTGTTGGTAATGTAGTGGTAGTAGTTGTTGTAGTTGGTTGAATGGTGGTAGTATCCGTCGTGGTTGATTGTGGGATAGTGGTGATTGTAGCTGGTGGTATAGTACTTGTAGTTGAAGATGATATTGTGTAAGTGGTGGATGTTATATGAGGTGTAGTGCTTGTAGTAATTGTTGGTGAAGTTGTGATAGAACTTGTAGTTCTTGGTGTAAGTGTCCTTGTTGTCGAATGACTAGATGTGGTTGTTGTTGAGTGGGTACTAGAAGTACTTGTTGTTGGCAATGTAGTTGCGCTTGTTGTTGGTGAAGTTGGTTGAACAGTGGTGGTTGATGATGGAATAGTGGTGGTTGTAGTCAGTGGTGCAGTACTTATAGTTGAAGATGATATTGAAGACGTTGTGGATGTTATATATGGCGTTGTAGTTATTGGTGAAGTAGTGCTAGTACTTGTAGTTGTTGGCGTAGTTGTCGTTGTTGTCAACTCGCTTGTGGTGGTTGTTGTTGATTTGGAACTAATAGTGCTTGTTGTTGGTAATGTAGTAGTAGATGTTGTTGTAGTTGGTTGAATGGTGGTAGTATCTGGTGTGGTTGATGGTGAAATAGTGGTGGTTGTAGTTGGTGGTGCATTACTTGTAGTTGAAGATGATATTGTAGACGTGGTCGATGATATTTGAAGTGTAGTGTTTGTGGTAATTGTCGGTGAAGAAGTGCTAGAACTTGTAGTTCTTGATGTAGTTGTCATTGTTGTCGAATCACTAGTGGTGGTTGATGTTGACTGGGCAGTAGTGTAACTTGTTGGCAATATAGTCGTAGTTGGTTGAATAGTGGTAGTAACTGTGTTGGTTGTTGATGGAATAGTGGTGGATGTAGTTGGTGACATAGTGCTTGGTGTTGAAGATGATACTGTAAAGGTGGTGGATGTTATTTGTGGAGTAGTGCTTATAGTAGTTGTTGGTGAAAGAGTACTAATAACTGTAATTGTTGGTGTAGTTGTCGTTGTTGTCGAATCACTAGTCGTTGTTGTTGTTGTTGAGGGTACACTAGTCGTACTTGTTGTTGGCAACGTAGTTGAACTTGTTGTTGTTGTAATTGGTTGAACAGTGGTAGTTACTGTGGTGGTTGATGGCGGAATAATGGTGGTTGTAGTCAGTGGGGAAGTACTTGTATAAGAAGATGATATTAAAGAGGTGGTGGATGCAATTTGTGGAGTAGTGCTCTTAATTGTTGTAGTTGTTTGTGTAGTTATCGTTGTTGTCAACTCACTAGTAGTTTTTGTTGTTGATTGGAAATTAGTAGTACTTGTTGTTGGTAATGTAGTAGTAATTGTTGTTGTAGTTGGTTGAATGGTCGTAGTGTCCGTGGTGGTTGATGATGAAATAATTGTGGTTGTAGTTGGTGGCGCAGTACTAGCAGCTGAAGATGATATTGTAGAAATGGTGGATGTTATTTGTAGCGTAGTGCTCGTGGTAGTTGTTATTGAAGGAGTGCTTGTACTTGTAGTTATTGGTGTTTTTGTAGTTGTTGTCGAATCACTAGTTGTGGTTGATGTTGACTCGGTACTAGTAGTACTTGCTGTTGGCAATGTTGTTGTAGTTGGTTGAATAGTGGTAGTAACTGTGTTGGTTGTTGCTGGAATAGTGGTGGCTGTAGTTGGCAGCACAATACTTGTTGTTGAAGATGATATTTTAGAGCTGATGGAAGTTGTTTGTGGGGTACTGCTTTTAGTAGTTGTTAGTGAAGGAGTGCTAGTACTAGTAGTTGTTGATGTAGTTGTTGTTGTCATTGCATCACTAATAGTGGTTGTTGTTGATTGTGATCTAGTCGTACTTGTTGTTGGCAATGTAGTTATACTTATTTTTGTTGTTGTAGTCGGTTGAATAGTGGTTGTAACTGTGTTGGTTGATGATGGAATAGTGGTGGTTGTAGTCGGTGGTGCAGTACTTCTGGTTGAAGATGATATTGTAGAGGTGGTGGATGTTATTTGTGGTGTAGGGCTTGTAGTAGTTGTTGGTGAAGGAGTGCTAGTGCTTGAAGTCATTGGTGTAATTGTTGTTGTTGTCGTCGAATCACTAGTGATGGCTGTAGTCAGTGGTGCAGTACTTGTAGTTGAAGATGATATTGAAGACGTTGTGGATGTTATATGTTGTGTTGTAGTTGTTGGTGACGTTGTGCTAGTACTTGTAGTTTTTGGCATAGTTGTCGTTGTTGTCAACTCGCTTGTGGTGGTTGTTATTGATTTGGAACTAATAGTACTTGTTGTTGGTAATGTAGTAGTAGATGTTGTTGTAGTTAGTTGAATGGTGGTAGTATCCGGTGTGGTTGATGGTGAAATAGTGGTGGTTGTAGTTGGTAGTGCATTACTTGTAGTTGAAGATGATATTGTAGACGTGGTCGATGTTATTAGAGGTGTAGTGTTTGTGGTAATTGTCGGTGAAGAGGTGCTAGAACTTGTAGTTCTTGATGTAGTTGTCATTGTTGTCGAATCACTAGTGGTGGTTGATGTTGACTGGGCATTAGTGGAACTTGTTGTTGGCAATATAGTCGTAGTTGGTTGAATAGTGGTAGTAACTGTGTTGGTTGTTGCTGGAATAGTGGTGGATGTAGTTGGTGGCATAGTGCTTGGTGTTGAAGATGATACTGTAAAGGGGGTGGATGTTATTTGTGGAGTAGTGATTATAGTAGTTGTTGGTGAAAGAGTACAAATAACTGTAATTGTTGGTGTAGTTGTCGTTGTTGTCGAATCACTTGTCGTTGTTGTTGTTGTTGTTGAGGGTACACTAGTCGTACTTGTTGTTGGCAACGTAGTTGAACTTGCTGTTGTTGTAATTGGTTGAACAGTGGTAGTTACTGTGGTGGTTGATGGCGGAATAGTGGTGGTTGTAGTCAGTGGGGAAGTACTTGTAGAAGAAGATGATATTAAAGAGGTGGTGGATGCAATTTGTGGAGTAGTGCTTTTAATTGTTGTAGTTGTTTGTGTAGTTATGGTTGTTGTCAACTCACTGGTAGTTTTTGTTGTTGATTGGAAATTAGTAGTATTTGTTGTTGCTAATGTAGTAGTAATTGTTGTTGTAGTTGGTTGAATGGTCGTAGTGTCCGTGGTGGTTGATGATGGCATAGCTGTGGTTGTAGTTGGTGGCGCAGTACTAGCATCTGAAGATGATATTGTAGAAATAGTGGATGTTATTTGTGGTGAAGTGCTCGTGGTAGTTGTTGTTGAAGGAGTGCTTGTACTTGTAGTTATTGGTGTTTTTGTTGTTGTTATCGAATCACTAGTTGTGGTTGATGTTGACTCGGTACTAGTAGTACTTGCTGTTGGCAATGTTGTTGTAGTTGGTTGAATAGTGGTAGTAACTGTGTTGGTTGTTGCTGGAATAGTGGTGGTTGTAGTTGGTAGCACAGTACTTGCGGTTGAAGATGATATTGTAGAGCTGGTGGAAGTATTTGTGGGTAAGTGCTTGTAGTAGTTGTTAGTGAAGGAGTGCTAGTACTTGTAGTTGTTGGTGTAGTTGTTGTTGTCATTGCATCACAAATAGTGGTTGTTGTTGATTGTGATCTAGTCGTACTTGTTGTTGGCAATGTAGTTATACTTGTTTTTTTTGTAGTCGGTTGAATAGTGGTTGTAACTGTGTTGGTTGATGATGGAATAGTGGTGGTTGTAGTCGGTGGTGCAGTACTTCTAGCTGAAGATGATATTGTAGAGGTGGTGGATGTTATTTGTGGTGTAGTGCTTGTAGTAGTTGTTGGTGAAGGAGTGCTAGTGCTTGAAGCCATTGGTGTAATTGTTGCTGTTGTCGTCGAATCACTAGTGATAGTTGTTTTTGGCTGGGTTCTAGTAGTACTTGTTGTTGGTAATGTAGTTGTAGTTGGTTGAATTGTGCTAGTAACTGTGCTTGAAGGTGGAATAGTGGTGGGTGTAGTTGGTGATGCAGTAATTGTAGTTGAAGATGATACTGTAGAAGTGGTGGAGGTTATTTGTGGGGTAGTGCTTGTAGTAGTTATTGGTGAAGGAGTGCTAGTGCTTGTAGTTGTTGTTGTAGTTGTCAAAGTTGTCGAATCACTAGTGGTTGTTAATGTTGATTGGGTACTAGTAGTACTTATTGTTGGCAATGTAGTTGTAGTTGGTTGACCAGTTGTTGTAACTGTGGTGGATGTTGATGGAATGGTAGTGGTTGTAGTCGCTATCGCAGTTAGTGTTGTTGACGATGATATTGTAGAGGTGGTGGAAGTTATTTGTGGGGTAGTGCTATTAGTGGTTGTTAGTGAAGGATTGCTAGTGATTGTAGTTGTTGGTGTAGTTGTTGTTGTCATTTCATCATTAGTGGTGGTTGTTGTTGATTGGGAATTAGTAGTACTTGTTGTTGGCATTGTAGTTGTACTTGCTGTTGTTGTTGTACTTGGTTGAACAGTGGTAGTAACTCTTGTGGTGGATGATGGAGTTGTGGTGGTTGTAATCGGTGGTGCAGTACTTGTTGTTGAAGATGATTTTGTAGATGTGGTGGATGTTATTTGTGGCGTGGTGCTTGTAGTAGTTGTTTGTTGATCAGATGTTGACGTTGTTGTTGTCATCGTAGTAGTCTCTGTTGTAGTTAGTTGTGTAGTGGAAGTGCTGGTCGCTGGAAATGAGATTAAAAATTTTTTCCATGGTGGTTTTAGTTTTTGCTTAATCTTACAGAATAAGCAACAAAGATTTTAAATACTACTTATATTGCTGTTTACTTATGTGTATTTAAAAATGCCTCTAATATTCAACTTTCATATGTTACAAATATGACAAGGAAATTATGCACAGGAGACAATGCTTGTGTTTTCACTTACTCTGGGCCAAACGCTTCACACGTTTTGCAACATTGTTATCTGCTAATTTTCCCCATGATTGCATTGCCTTTTCCATCTGTAAGGTGGGAGATTTTTGTTTTCAAGGCTCTCCTTGATCTTAAGTATTTCAGATTTCACATGACGTGATATATAGAAGTGATATTTAGAAACTGATTTGCAAATGCGTTATCAAAGGAATGGGAAAGAGAGAACTTTAAACAGCTTATGTAAACTAATGCTACTACTTATATTCTAAAAGCCATTTTGCATTATTTTTACATAAATGCATAAGACACTTCTTCCTCCGTAAGTCTGCTCTCCTTTCCTTTTATTTTTATTACGGAGGTAGCCTACGTTCTGTATACTTTCAGTGAAAGTACGTCTCGTAACAATTTGTACACAGTGATTGTCGTTGTTCTGTAAGTTCCAATCCTAATCACGGTTATTTATACTTTTATTTTATTTTCATGTACGGCAATACAATATTAATATATTGAACGTTATCCTTAGAGCTACATATTGCTGTTATAAGAGCATTAGGTAATGCTAGATCTGTCTTTGTTTGTAAGTGTGTTATCCAATGTGATCTTGAGGATAGAAAAGTAATCCAAGTATTATTTTGATACTGAAATGGCTGTTAACCAAATTTCGAGCAAAATTCGTCTTAATATATACCAATGGGTGACTTTCAACCCTTACTTTTCTCAGTTTTTTGGTTGTCCAATCTCTGTGTTAAGGTGCTTGTTATTCAGCATTTTTGCTGATGTTTGTTTTCTTACTATGTTGGTTACCACTGACTTAAATGCTGCCGTTTATTTGTCAGTTCTCTTTTTCAGAATTGAAAACGTCATTGTGATGCGTAAATCAGGAATTGGAAAATGTTGTTCCCGGTTCTATACCACTAGCTTAATTAGGATTGATTACATAATTCCAGTTTCTAAAACCTTATGTAAAATTTGTCTTCCTAAGTATTTTTCCTCCTACCAATTACTAACAGTCTATAAAGTGTCGCTCTCTCATCTTACGTGCTTCTTCTTATATTTATTTTCTTCATAGGGTTGAATCTAAGGGCATCAGACTCGCTAAATTCTAAACTCGATTCTATTTTCTTCGAAAGGTTTCATTTCTTTCTCTCACTAGTGGTACTACTTTCATCTCTGCTGTGATGATGAGTTGGTGAGTTGCACATACTTTCATTTTCACACAGATACTGTGTGGTGATTTGTAGCTCGTCGATGGGTCGGTGCAGTGACTGCTTCTATTCTTTCTCTTCCAAGCTCTGGAACTCTCTTCCTTCTTCTGTCTTCCCAAACTTTTCTAACTTGTATTCCTTCAAACATTGATCAGCTTTCATTGCGGGCTTTAATCCTGCCATATTTCCAGGTCTTTATTTCTTTGACTATTCTTTCTGGGTGTACTTTTCTTATTGTTTATCATCATCTTGATACTGCCTTATTTTTAAACTGCATTTTTCATCTTTTTCGTGTTTTCTTGGTATCCGGGCCCGATGAAGGAATTTTTTTTTGTCCATCCAGGTGTCACACACTTAAACAAATTTCCAGTCCTGTATTCACCATCAATGTCTTTGGCAATTTCCTCATTAAGACGTAATTCACTCATAAATTTCTTGGTTTACATATCTATTGCTCTTCCCTTTACATGGCATTCTAATATTGAAGAGTTGATGTAGAGTGTCACCAGCAACGTAATGTCATACTCGCCACTTCTGGTGTGTCTTAAAGTACAGACAGAAAGACGTCTTTGACACTTTACACATTTTTTATTCCTTGTGGAACTCTTTATAGTGCAATGGTATATGTGGATTCTTCTAGCCAAGCCTTATTGGTCAAGCTGGAGGTTGTTGAAAATCCTGAACCACAGGTAATTCTAGGATATTCAGTATTACGCATATCCTATCCTTGATGTGCAATGGCATTGTTTCCTCTTCTATCTACAGGTAGCATAGCAGGTGTGGAGTGCTCTACAGATTATCGTTCTCAGTTCTATTGTTTTTCGCTATAATAGCTTCCTTTGAAAGCAAAACTGGGACCAATAAGATGTGCAAGCATTGTCTTCTGCACATACAAGGAGGATAAAGAAGACTTCGCATACCACGTGGTTTCTACCATGTGAAAATATATCTTTATACACAGAAGGCTCATATATGTAAACCCTGAAATCAGATGCACTGCATTGTTGTGCTAAGTTTCCTGAACTGTAATCTTACTGCATTGGCTATCTACCAAGTTCACCTAATGAGTATCTCAGGATACGTAACATAAGGGTATACCATCAGAGAGGACTGCATAATTTACTCAAGTTTCAAGATATCATGCCTCAAGTTTTTCCATTGAAGAGCGTGCATAGAGAGAGATTTTTCAATCGGTGTGACAGATTTCATTACCAGAAATGATTAGCAACAAAAGTTTCTGGCGGACTTAGTTTTCAAGGTTTCAAAAACCACGCTTTCATCGTCAGACATGGTGCCTTGGGACATAATTTAATTATAAAGTCCTATCCGATGTTATGCCTTTTAGATTAGCATATTAGACTACTCCTGCATATTCTACTTTTAATGAATATATATATCTTTTTTTTTTATTAATGAATGTGGCTTAAGCATTTTATTTCTTTTAAAAGATGTGTGTGCTTTTCTTTTTAGGCATATAGCTAATAAATAGATGAAAAATATAACTAACTTTGCAGAACATTTGGGTGAACAGAAACAACTTTGCTCATAACAATAATTGAACATTGTGGATATATAAAATGTAGCATAATGCAACCAATTTATTGAAAGATAAAAGTAGCTGGCACATATACAAAGTAAGCATAATTAGCATGATAATGATTAAAAAAAACATAATATATAAATGAAAAACATAAAAAAGTATCGTATAAAACAAAAAAAAAGTTACATATATGTAATTTCCTCCTTCCGGATTATTAATAAAGACCCTTAAATATACAAAGCAAAAAAGACTTGATAATATCAAGT
>JAXCGZ010011611.1:17500-20000 GCA_037179515.1 Halocaridina rubra | reverse complement strand
ATACAAAACTTTCTTAACATTCATTTCCAACCCTCTATTCTTCATCACTCCTTTCAACGCACACAACACTTTACTTCCTTCATTCACTCCGTCACACACATCTGCTTCCACTCCACCATTTGCAGCTATAACCGAGCCTAAATACTTAAACTGATTAATTTTCTCCAGTATCTCTCCATTCAACATAACATTCAATCCAGCATCATCCTCATTTCTTGTACACCTCATAACCTTACTCTCTCCCACATTCACTTGCAACTTCCTTCTCTCACAAACCATTCCAAATTCTGACACTAACTGACACAGCTTCTCCTCTGAATCTGCCACCACCACAATATCATCTGCAAATAGCAACTGATTCAGCTCCCACTCGTTATCATCCCCATCTATCATTCTCAAACTTCGACCTTGCACTCACTCATTCACCTCTCTTATGACTCTATCAATATACAAATTGAACAGCCATGGTGACATCACACATCACTGTCTCAGTCTCACACTCAATGGATACCACTCACTCACTTTATTCCCTACCCTAACACAAGCTCTACTACCTTCATACAAACTCTTCACTGCATGCAACAGATTACCATCAATTCCATATAACCTCAAAACATTCCACTTTGCCTCTCTATCAACTCTATCATACGCTTTCTCCAAATCCAAAAATGCAAAATACACATCCATACCCTTTGCTAAATATTTCTCACATAACTGCCTAAGTATAATAATCCGATCTATAAAATCTCTCCTTCTTCTTCCTCTATTTGCGTTCCCATTTTCATATGGGGTCGCATCTCTTCACTAGTCATCTCCACTGGTTCCGGTCCATCACTTGCTCCTCCCCCAGCTGTCTCTCTCTGAGATCCTCCTTCAGTCGGTCCTTCCACCGTAGTTTAGGTCTTCCTCGTCTACGTCTGCCCTGCACGTCCATCTCCATCACTCTCACACCCACGTAGTCTTCTTCTATCCTCTTCACATGACCGAACCACTGTAATCTCCTCTCCTGCGCTTTCGCTGACGCCTCCACCACCTGCACTGTACCTCTGATTCGGTCATTTCGTATCCTGTCCTCCCTCGTCACCCCACACATCCACCTCAGCATTCTCATTTCTGCGACATCTATCTTCCTTTCTTGAACCTTTTCACCGGCCACATCTCTGCTCCGTACAGCAACGCTGGTCTCACAACTGACTTGTACACTTTTCCCTTCACTCTAACACTGATTTTCTTGTCACATAGCACCCCTGATGTTCTCTTCCAGCTGTTCCACGCTACCTGGAGCCTATGATCAATCTCTCTCTCTAGGTCTCCATCATTCGTTACATAGGAGCCGAGGTATTTGAAGGTGTCCGCCTTTGGGAGCTTGTGGTCTTGCATGAACAGGTCGCCTCCTTGTGTCACATTGCACTCCAGGTACTCTGTTTTCTGTCTGCTCACCTTCAGTCCGTAATCCTCCAGCAAACCCCTCCATAGCTCCAACCTCTCTTGCAATTCTTCATGGCTCTCGGAGACCAAAACAATATAGTCTGCAAAGAGCATGCTCCATGGTGCCTCCTTTGTCACCTCCTCTACCATCACATCCATGAGAAGGTTAAATAGATAGGGGCTAAGAGCTGATCCCTGAAGGAGTCCAACTTTCACCTGAAAAGGCTCTGTAGTGCCAACTGTACTTCTTACTCTTGTTGTGGCTTCCCTGTACATGTCCTGAACTATCTTGACATACTTCTCCTTCACTCCCTTCGACCTCATACTCCTCCACACCTCTCTTCTCGGGACCCGATCATAAGATTTTTCCAGGTAAATAAATGCCATGTACAGCCCTCTTTGCTTATCTCTATATTTTTCCATTGGCTGCCTCATTGCGAATACTGCATCCATTGTTCCTTGACCTTTCATAAAACCAAACTGCTCACTACAAACTTCTGTCTCCTACCTCAGCCTTTTATCCAACACTCTTTCCAGCAGTTTCATAGTGTGAGATGTTAGCTTAATTCCTCAATAGTTGTTGCAACTCTTGATGTCTCCCTTTTCTTTGAAAATCGGTACCATTATACTATCTCTCCATTCGTTCGGGATAGTCTCTTCCTTCATCACCATGTTCAGGAACTTTGTCAGCACCCGTATCCCTTCTTCACCCAAACTCTTCCATACCTCTGCAGGAATCTGGTCTGGCCCTACTGACTTTCCATTTTTCATCTTCTGCAACGCTTCTCTGACTTCCGCCTCACTCACAGGGTCTACCTCTCCCTCCACTCCCACTCCTTCACCTCTTCATATTCTTGGATTTTCCTGATTTAGAAGTTCTTCGTAGTAGTTCCTCCACCGCATTTTAATCATGTTGGGGTCAGAAAGCACTCTTCCGTTCCTATCCTTGATTTGCTTTATTGATGTTAGGTCCTTTGTCGATCTGTTCCTTTCTTTTGCTAAATTATAGATTCTCTTCTGTCCCTCCTTTGTTTCAAGGTTCTCATACATATCCTGCAGTGCTGCTGCACGC
>JAXCGZ010011610.1:0-90152 GCA_037179515.1 Halocaridina rubra | reverse complement strand
CTCTCTCTCTCTGTGAGAGAGTGTGTGTCATCTTTTCCTTCCATTGAGTATGGATTATTTCCTATAATCCCTCTTTCTGCGCCTCCCACAGGTGGTGCTCAGGTGGGTGTCAACCCTAAGATCAACAACATGCAGCCTGGTTACTTAGCTGCCAAGCACGAGTTGGTCCTGGTGTCCGATTCTGGACTCATGATGAAAGAGGACACCCTTACGGATATGGTCGATCACATGACCGCAGATGTGGGCATCGTTCATCAAATGCCCTTTACCTGTGATAGAAAAGGATGGCCTGCAATCCTCGAAAAGGTAAAGTCAGATATTAATGCATATTTGTAACTTTATAACTTACATGGGGTCACTGAAATGCAAGCTATCCTAAGACAAATTAAAGAAATATTCTTATACCTTCTTATGATTGTGCCTTTGCTGTGTGGGATTAGGCTGAGAAGTAAACAACCATAAAAAATGTAAAGAAAAAAATCTACGTTTTTATGATATTTTTGAGTCATGAGGGATTGCTGAAAGGTAAGCTATCCTTGAAATGTAAAGAGAAATACTTGTGTGTTTTCATATTTTTCTTCCATAGGGGCGTTGAAAAATAAACGTCTAGCACCAGCTTGTGTGCATTTCCAAGTTACTCACTTATTCAAGGTTTTTCCTTGTCTTGATTACATAGAGTCGCTGTTTTATTATTAGTCATCAATATAAGCAGTAGAAGTGGTTGCCCATTCACGTATTAACTTGACCCGTTATGTTAAGTAATTGTTATACTTACGTGGGGTCGCTGAAAAGTTGTTTGGCTAGCAGTAGCTATATTTCACTCATCCAGTTACTGAATTAGCTTATGTGCCAGGTTTTTTTTTTTATCAATTATATGGGGTCACTGATGAAACTTAAGCTTACAACCTATGTTATCACTAAAATGACTCAATGTTGGAATTTCACTAATACTTACTATCACAGTCCTCTCTACTTGCTCTTTACGACTTTTTTTTTTTACTCTCTCTCTCTATCTATCTATCTGGCTGTCTATTTAACTGTTTGTAATTGTGAGTGCTGTATCTTTTTTTCCAAAATTTTGTGTATCTTTATCATTAAACGTTAGAGTAAGTATATCATTCTTGTTGAATAAATGAGAGAGGGTAAATAAGTCAAGGTAAAGAAATAAAGTGATACAGCCACAGGAAGAAAGTATACTCTCTCTCTCTCTCTCTCTCTCTCTCTCTCTCTCTCTCTCTCTCTCTCTCTCTCTCTCTCTCTCTCTCCTCTCTCTCTCTCTCTCTTCTCTCTCTCTCTCTCAGTACATAGTTGTATTACATATCTTTTCTTACATTTTAAAATAATAATTATTATTATTATTATTATTATTATTATTATTATTATTATTATTATTATCATCATCATCCTCATCATCTTAAATCTTTTAAAGAAAGTGAAATTAGAATTATGTAATGTCTAAATTGTATATTGGCAACAAGATTCTTCACTGGTGGCAAGGAGAGAGCATTTTTGGACTGAAAGGAACTTGGCTGCAATGACCACAATCTAAGACTCGCTGTTAGCAGAATCAAGTATCTCTGAATCCCTCACATATATACAGAACAGTGGTCCTCCCCATTATTAGAGCCCTTGTATGCTCAAGACTTAAAAATTCAGTCATTCCCCTCGAGTGTTAGTTAAAAACTAAGTACAGTATGCTCGCTAGTACAGTGGTATCGTGCTGGCTTCGCATTCACGGGGTCGAAAGATCGGTTCCCGTCCAAGACCGAGAGTTTAAGCTGCTTACTGGCAGGAACTGCTGTGGTTGGACGCCACAGTGGGGGGTTGGGGCTTTCCCCGGCTGACGAATACCCATTGTATAATGAAATGGAAATAAAGTTTGTTTGTTTGTTTGTTTGCTCAAGACTTAAATGACCAGTAAAATGGTAACCAATCCCCCAGCATTACATGGAAACCATATATATTTAAGACTTCAGTACGCAGTCAATTGGTTCCCCCCCCCCACGTTAATAAAAAGCCACGTATGTTCAAGACTTAAATAAAAGTGCCTGTATACTCTGCAGCATATAAGCTATTCCCAATTTGAAGTACATTATTCTATAAATTATGCCGTGATTACTTTGCCGAGCTAAGATTCAACCTATTGCACTTTAAATTGTAACTGTATATTGTACAGAACTTATTATAATGTATTTTTTGAGAAAAAAAAATTCAGTTTTTTTTTTTAAGTATTTTGAGTGCCTGTGTCCATAAGTGCACTACATTATCTAAAAACACATGATATGTGAACCCACTGAATGTTTTTTTTTTATTTTTCATGATATTTTTCATGATTGCCATGTATATAAACATGAATATGGAAATTGCACAGATAAATGTAAAAGACTAAAAGTATTACAGTGAAATTCATTGAAAAAAAAAAACTGGCCTAAAACTTTCTGAAGCGTGTGTCAGCCCCTTACTGAATCTTGGCATCCATGGATAGTTTTTTTTTTTACTATGCAGTGAGTTTATATTTCTTTACATTCTTATTTTTTCTTTGTTAGATCATTTCATATTTTCCCCAGATTCTGTCCTGTTTTCATATCATAATTATGAGGTTTTTATATATTTTGCTGTCTTATTTGCTATGTCAGAAGTTTCTGTCATTCTTCGTCCGATTTTGTCAATTTTCTGTATCTTTAAATATTTTTAGTCTTTCATAGGACTCTGGGCTATGTGTATCCATGGTCTGCGTGTCTGGCCAGGTTTTCTTTGATTGTTCTGGTTATGAAATGTATTTATACAGTACACAACTTGTTTTCTGTTTTTTTTTTTAGGTTGTTCTGTTTGTGTATAAAAGTTTTTTCTATATTTTTCCAAGCTTTTTTACTTGGTTCTGTCAGAGTATATCCTCGGTTTTTGTCTCTGTCAAAAGTCTGTCTTTGAACAGTCATGATTAGGGAGGCATTTTTACAAGCAAACATATGATGGATTAGTATTTAGCAACAGTACAAAGATTTCTCTCTCTCTCTTTAAATTTTTTCATAGACTTTTCATGTAGAATTTATTTTCTTTCGTTCAGATGTAAATCTTTAATACACATAATACAATATATTATAATATCAGTACACTGAGCCCTTTAGGGTTTGTGACTTTATTTGAAGACTGAACACTACTGCATCTAACAATAAAGTACGACTGCTTTAGTACTTGGACTCTCCTTGGTATAAATAGCTCTCTTGGTTAGATACCCGTTTTACTGGGTATTAATGCAGAATACTGCTGTGTCAGTATCACAGAATAAATTGTTG
The DNA here is from genome assembly GCA_037179515.1 of Halocaridina rubra. Taxonomy (NCBI): domain Eukaryota; kingdom Metazoa; phylum Arthropoda; class Malacostraca; order Decapoda; family Atyidae; genus Halocaridina; species Halocaridina rubra. The sequence continues at coordinate 86,859 of JAXCGZ010011610.1, read as the reverse complement.
TGTGAGATCTTAACAGGGGTTGTCTTTCGTTGCTACCCTTCTCTTTTTTATAATAAATTTCAACCCCTCTCACTCTCTTCTCTCTAAGGTTCTTTTATATCTAATGCTTCTACTATCTCCTGCAGCTTCTTTTTATCTTGCTCTCGTTTTCCAGCTTCACCATTGTTTTTCCTATGTAGCCATTATCCTTTCGCAGTATATTACTGAACCACTGTAATCTTTCTACTTCAGTTTCTTCAACACCTCAGTTACTTTTATTACTCCTCATATCCTCTCCTTTGGTTTATTTGCTGCTTAGTTGCATCGCACATCATCTATTTAAGAATCTTTTTCTGCTACATGTGAATTCCTAATAATTCTTTGTCAGTACATGAGGTAAAGGATTCTATATTGAAGAACTTTAATGTACTTGGATTAAATATACTTAATATCATGTTACTACTTGGATCCCCATGTGATAGAGGACTCTGTATTTGAAACCCTATTTTCCTAGAGCTGAGTGCAATATACTACTGCATCAGTATTTGTACCCCTATTGGGTTAAGGTTCTGAAGTAAAAAAATGCCTATACATTTTATTAACCATGACTTAAATTATGTCCTACCCACCAAGTATTATGACTGTGATATAATGTGATAACACTGTTATCAGCTGGTTGTCTTATCTGATAGAAGAATTTAGCTATTTATGATCTGGTACTTTATCCTTAACAGTTTTTATAATTGTAGTGTGAAAATAATAAATGTAAGCGTATTTTAACCTACACATTTAGCATTGCTGTTTTATAACCCGTTTATCTATCTCGTATAATGATATTTACTCAGTTTTCCTCCCTGCACTTGGGATGATAACATTCCTAGTGTATTTGCAATGGTACATTGTACATACTGAGAGGAAATTACAACTAAGTAAAAGACTATTTTACATTTTATTTGTAACTGAGTATGAGAAGGATACACCAATTCAGTAATCCCTAATACAAAATGCATAGTTTTTGTATTTGGTGGTTTTTAATTGATCTTCGATGTTTTGATGTATGAACTTTCTTACGGTGTTTTATTAGACGTGAAGCATGTACCATGCTATTGTATAATGAATCCTCGTCTAGTTGGTTTTAAGATAAATATTTTTCAGAGTTCATTCTTACTCTTACTAGATATAGGAATTTGATAAATAAATATTTCTTAGCTGTCAGAAGGAAATTCCTTCTAAAATTAGGATATTCCTACAGTTATATTTAACGTTCTCAAAGTTTTGCTGAATATTGCATATGTGACATAACCCATCATTTTATATAAGTGTTAAAATGCTTACTGTGGTATAAATATTGATTTTTATACTCATTTGCACTCCCAGCAAACTATTATTTTCTATTTGGGGTCATACAATCCTTCTTATGTATATAATTATTGATCGCCTATTTTGCAGGTCTTTTTCGGCACTAGCCATGCCCGGATGTATTTGTTTTTAGGACTATTGGACGCTCTTGGCCTCGGTGTCAACTGCTGTACCGGCATGTCCTGTCTAATGAGAAAGAAGGTCCTGGATGAGGCTGGAGGTAAAGAATTAATTGTTTACTCTAATTCTAAGGAACATACAAGCAGCAATAAATAATGGAGGTGTCTTCTGCTGTTACACTTCCATGTACACAAATATTCAAACAGTCAGTACTGTATAACTTTATTAGAAGTGCGAGAACAGTTCTGTCATGATATATCATCACTATTGTAGATAACTGCAGACCTAGAGATAATAGCCCTCTCTCTTTATATCATCTTTAACAGACCTTATTCAGTATAGAGGCACAACTTTCTTGTTTTACATTCATGTGCAATAAATATAGTAGCAGGTACTAGTGATGCTAATGGAGAGTATAGAAAATGATGGGTATATATTTCTCATTCTTATTAATGTCAGCCATTAGAAATAGTAATAAAATGTGCGATACAAAGTAGCTTTCTCCATTCATCTTTCTTTTTGTGTATGCAGCAAAGCTAATGTATATTTACAATAGAGATAATTGCTATGAATTATTAAAAAACTCATTAAGCATGCTCCCAGACATCCCTGAGAAGATTATCTTGGTGAGTCATCTATTTTTTATTGCACTTTATATAATACTTTTTCTAGAACTTTCTGGTAATCTGACTACTCATTGAGATGCTTCATGTATTATCTCCTTTGTAATCAAGATTTAAAAAACAATTTTATCATAGAAAACTTGAGGTGAGCGTCTTTGTGTGTGATTATGCAAAAATGGGTTAGTTGTTGGGCTAGCATACCAAAGGACCAAAGATGGAACCCTCCCCGTTCCATGGCAAAAAGAGTGATGTTTTCTCGAAACCGTGTCAAGGATGAGCGAAGAAATGTATAGGGATTTGTCATCTCCTAGTTCCTACCATGGAAGCTTGCTTTATGAGTAAGCTTCTGAACTTGACAAACTATTGACAGAACCAGCAATATTATCATATTCTTGTCATGTAGCTTTGAGCCTTCTAAAAAGGAAGTTAAGAGGTTGTTATTATGACATGTTTCAGAGTTTTTTGAACGCTGAATGTGCCTACCTTCTATATTTGTTATTTTTTTTATTTTTTTTTGCAGGCATAAGTGCATTTGGTATATACTTAGCCGAGGATTACTTCTTCGCTAAGTACATCCAGGATCGAGGCTGGGGAATTCGTATTTCTTCTCAGCCTGCCTGGCAAAATGCTGGAATCTCCCGAGTTAAGAGTTTTTTGTCCAGGCTAACTAGGTAAGTTATGAAAATGTAACACATATTTAATTGTGAAGATGGAAGACCCATAGGTACCCCTTGGAATATATTTGTTGTCAAAGGTAAACAATGATATATGTGTATAGTATAAACCTAATATCAAAGAGCTTTTAGTGAATTATTAATAAGTTTATAGCACACAATATTATTATGAAATTTTTGCCATCTATTTCAATGTTAGCTGTATGTAAGTGTCCATACTTTGGAGAAAGAATATACCATCTCTTATTCCCTGCATGGTGTAGGAGGTGTATAAAAGGAAAGTTGGGGAGCATGGGTGTGGCAATATAGCTTCTCTTGATAAATGTTAGCGATTCTGAGGGTTAGAATGCAAACCGACGACCATGGTTCTTATGCTATGGTTGTAATCACCCAGCTAATTTTTCTTGGAGAAGATTTTTGCTGTTATTATTATTATTTGATTATAGAACATAAAGCACATTTTATTGAGGAAGTACTGTACTCCATTACTTACCCATTCCTTTTATCTCCTGCTAAATACTCTGATAAATGAGCAATGCATGAACGCCTACTTGCAAGGTTTGAGATTCGTAAAATGCCCTCATTTCTCGTTTTCAGGAAATTTAGTTTTCTCTTTGGAAAGGTGATTGATTAAATATTTGGCCTGCTCAATAATGCTATTCTCATGTACAAAAGGGGGAGTGAACACAGATTACTCAATGTATCAAAAAATATCTTGTTTTAAGTAGCATACATACTTTATGTAATTTTTTGGGGTATCAGCTTAGTGGCTATAGAATTTGAATTCCACCGAGGGGGTCTTGTATTCAATTAACAAAGATAGCTTGTACAGCTTCCCTTCAAGAAGAAGAAAGAGACGTTCATTGCTCACCTCATATGGGAGCCATTGTTAACCCAACATCCTGAGTATGTGGTGGAACAATATCTTCATGAGATCTGGTTTCAGTAAGGGAAAAAAGACATTCCTCCTGCTTGTATTTTTAAGGATATTAATAATAAAACCAAAACCTCCAAGTATCAGTGCTATTCAAGATACTGTATTTGTTATTTGAGAAAAAAGATAGCCATTTTATAACCAGTTCATGAGGATTTTCCCTTGCTTATTAATTTATGCCATCATTACAATTATATATTTTTATTACAATGGATAGAGCATGTTCTCTATAACAAGTGTATCAGCAAGATAAGTTTTGTAGGTTATAATACTGTATTAAGAGCTAGTGTTTGGTGACTTTCTTGTCTTAGATCATGAAGGTATTGGGCATTTGAGTGACCTCTAATATCCATAGGTGCATTCATTTTGAGTGGATAATGACTATCAGTTTATGAAGTATTGATATCCTGTTCTGGAATTTATTTTAATTTTCTTCACAGATGGTGTAAATTACGAATAGCCATGGTTCCTCATACCATTTTATTGGAACCATTTAGCGAGTGTATGGTTTTGGGCCTGGTAGCCTCGTGGGCAGGAACTGTACTCTTACGAGCAGACTACCTAACGTTTTTCCTCTTTCACACCCTTACGTGGTCCCTTGCTGATTGGATCATGCTCAATATTGTCCAGGTGAGATGTCAAAGAAGTCATTTTCCTGAATATTAACCCCAGTCAATAATGTATTTAGCATATTTATATTATCACTGTCATGGATTTTTTTAGCAATTAATATGGTATTTAATATATGTTGTATATTTTATTGGTAAGTTCATATACCTAACTTTTCAGTGGGAACCACACTAATATAATGTTTTATGTGCTTTAGTTTCCCTTTTTTAGAAAGACGTAATTTTTTTGGTCTATATTGCTTGTGGAAGTGAGAATCATAACCCAGTGGGGTAAGATTACCATAAATGAAATGTATCATAGTGTTTGCATTTAAATGCAGGTATTACAGTATTTTCCAATTGTTCAGTTAGGACTGGCTTTAAGGGCAATGCCATGATCAGTCATAATACCTCTTAAAAGTACTGTCATATGCAATAATGTATACTTTTGTTTCCCAGAATGGGCCCCCTCCTTTCAGCAAGTTTGAGTTTGTGATTAGTTGGTGCTTTCGGGAAGTGAGTGCGTTATTCATATTCCTGCACGCTATCTGGAACCCTGTTATCACTTGGAGAACGGGATCATACAAGTTACGTTGGTGGGGTGTAGCAGAACCCGTCAACACGAGAGTCACTGTTATGTAAATGTTGATTTCGGTTTTTATATGAGTTACACATGGCCTTGATAGCAGTGGAAATTTTCCTCAAACAAGTGTGCGTGAGATGTACAATAGTTTGACGTACGTAAGTGCCGGGTGAGCCACAAAATGCGTGATATGATTTGCTTCCTAGCAAACAAGCAGAAAGCTTTAAATCTAAAGACACTCTTCTCCAAAGCACTAATGTTCACGCCGACGTAGTTCCTTCTGGATGCTTATTTTGTGTGTGTGAGCGTGTCATTTGTAGTTTAAATTGCCTTTACCATTATTATTAGATGGAGTGGCACTCTTTTGCTTGATTGTCCATATTGCGACAACCAACATATATTGTAAAGTATTTTGTATGCTGATATTTGGCAGTCATACAGTACGTACATAATGAAGAATTTGCCGATTCCTTTGCAGGAGGACGTTGAATAAAGTGTATTGTTGTAAATTTGTCTAAGGACAATGCAAATATAAATTTTGTAAGTAAGTTATTACTTTGTTTATTTTGTATTTTGTGTCTCACAAAATGTTTTTTTATATGAAGAGAAAACAGAATGTAGTGATGTAAATGTTTGTATATAAATACATGATTATGAATGATAATAAATTTTACCGTAGTCATACAGCCTTGGCAGTGATATACTGCATAATTTTTGTCATGTTCATTAGTCAGAGAGAAGAATATGGTATATAATGGTGTGCCAAAGAGCTATATCAACTACGTACTATTGATAATATCCTGTTTAAGGCATATTCCGTCCTAGTCTGCCTTGACTAATACTTATGATAAATATTTTACTGTGGTGACATTGTTGTAGTGTTCATCTGCAACTACAAATCGGGTTCAATGTCTTGAGAAATTTTTGAATTTCTTAAACAGAGATATATAAAGAAAATGTATAATGTTCTAGATGCTGGCCATGTAAAGTATATCTTACCAAATGAATTAGCACATACAGAGTGATAATTCATTTTTTTTACAGGACTGAAAATCTGTCATTGCATAACCCAAAATAAAATTAATTCTATCAAGCTCATTTACATTCTTCATATTCACATATATTTCAGAAACTTTACTGGTTTTTTTTTTATTAATGATGAAATACATGTATGTATATAAATATTCACCCATTTACAGTGTAGTACAAAATGGAATTATTTTATTTTTTCCCTTAAAACTTGATGGTGGTTATTTATTGTTCTGGTACAAATCATCAAATTGTCTCGACTATGTCCACTCTACCACTCTTTGTCCATTCTTAGTTACGTCTCTGCACTGCCGTAGTGTTAGAAATGTAAGAAAGTCGTTAAGAAATATGGCCTTCAGTCTTCAATCGTCATTACCCTCTTCATGTTTTGCATTATCACTCAGTCCTCATCTGGTCAAATAATGTCAGATTATCAGCTGTTTTGTAGCAGGCAACGTTATTTCAAAGTGGATGGGATTTCCAGGCTTTCCCTTCCTTGTCCGTTTTGGTCGACTCTTACAAAATGCAGGGAATGGTTCTTCAGAAAATGATACTTGTATATATTGTCAAACATTGTAGACTTAATTTTGCAATTGAAGAAATAACAGGGCTCTAGTTTATGTTATTATGGTCACAAGTAAGGCAAAATTGACATGAAGAAAATGAATTTGCATAATACTCCTACCAACTCTGCAGCGTTTTAATTCTGTATTTACTTTTATGTCGGTTTTATGTATAAAGTTGTTGAATCATTGTTTACATGGTTGCAGATAATTAGGAAAAGATGCACTCTTACAGCTTTAGATGTAAAAGCCAGAATAGCCTGTGCTCTAAGGAATTTTCTCTAAGCAAAATTGATGTTATATCTCTCATCTATATTGAGTAGGCTATGCTTTCATTTACTTTTTTTAAATTGTATCCATAGAATTTAGCCACTTTGACTATGATAACATAAGTTCATACATAATTTGATCTTGATGAATGTATATGATCAGAAATATTTCTCCAAAGCTGGGAGGGCCTTGGTTGCTTATTGGTTAATAATATATTTTTTAGTTTAATATACTGTACTAGTCATCAGTCGTTATCTATGTATACTGTGAGTGTTTTGTCCATTGCCAAGAAAAGAGACAGCAATGGTCGTAGGTACTGATATGTTGCTTATCAAAAGTAAAGGTGACGTTTTTCATAGGGACCACAACGTTATTTTCCGCTGAATCAGTACAAGAAAAGGCTATGGGCATTATTAATAAAAAGGGCACTCATGCCCTATTGTCATATTCAGAAAGTGTTTAAATCCACCATTAGTCGCTGAATGTTTTTTCTATACTGTTCTTACTTTTACACAAAAAAAGAATCAATATACTTAACATTTATAGAAATGTAGTTGTTTGTTGTAAAGACACAAATGATCAGTAATTGAGAAAGATGTCATTATGTTCGTTAGTTCTCACTCATGTTGTGTCTCTTTTTCTGAATGTAGCATTATTTTACCTTTCTTTTCCTTATTTAACTATATAACCATATTCTATGTCGCCAAAGGTTGAGGAATCTAAGAAATTATGTATAAAAGGAAATGAAGTCCTCTTTCCTAATATATACAGTACATCTAAAAATTGTTAGTAAAAGAATTTCAGTGCACAATAGATGAAATGGGCATAGAATTTTTATATATGATCCTAGTAGGCTGTCTTAAGATTTTCTTATTCTTATGTAATCTAAAAAGCATACTAGATTGATATTTGGGATAAAATGGAACTTTTTGAAAATTTTCAGTTACGACTTGAATATATAGTTATCTGCTTTTCAATTGTAAAGCAGCCTAGACAATTTTGCAGTCAGTAACCTACACTTGGGGTAACACTTTCTCACTTGGATAGAGGGGATTTATTCTCATTTGTGTTTGTACTGATTTGCTAAAAATATTTGATTTTTATATCACTAATGTACATAAAATAATTTGACCAGTGAAAAAAGGTGTAATTATATTATTTGACTAGAAGCAAAAAATCAAAACCATTGATGGTTGACCTGGAGTGTCTGCATATTTGGCGTATGTCCACCCTCTTGAGCTGCAAGTCAAAAGAGTATGCCTAGGAGATGAGCAACATAAGAGGCCAAACTGCCCCTGCCCTTCACAAGGCACAAGAACCTATGAACCACTGTGGTCTCCTATACACTTACCTCTTCTCTCAACACAAGGCACACAAAATTTTTTCAACACTGAGAAATAATTTCTTTCTGGCAGTCATTTTTCAGAGACTCCTTCTTACCAGAGACATTGAGAGCAACCCAGGAAACACATTATGGAAAACTGCACCAAGCACTACCACATACTCCAACAACAGAACATATACTCCCTGAGAGCTATGTGGGAAAGCTCATGATCAACAGTGGCTCTCCTTAGGGTTGCGGGACTGTTTGGCCAGGCAGCTTTGTAAACAACAGTAGCAGTAACAACAACAGTCTATGCTTATTTCAGATTATGTATGATTAACTGATCTAGAACTTGCATAGTATATGGTTTTAATTTTTTATTATATGTATTGTAACATTACCGTTGAGCTCTTGTAATGTTTTATGAAAGAATCCCTCTCATGATTGCAACTATGTAATGTGAATTTTTTCATATATTTTTACGTTGTAATTATAATTTGTTACAACCATTGCACAGTATAACTCTTAATTTATTTGGAGAAATTCTCACCTAATTTTTATTGAGTGAAATTCGCACCTAATTTTTATTAAGTACAGTATTTGCTTTGGCACCCTGCTGACTCCAGGGGGATATAGCATCATGATAAAAAAGAAGACCTTGGTAATTTTGATGAATGGTACCATTTACTAGGAGTACAAAATTATATGTGGATTAACAGCAGACTTTTCCCAGAAACTTCTCTTTAAATTTAAATCTGTTTTACGTTGAATTTCTCATGTAGAGGACCTCCATGAAAAGCGGGTGATTTCATATTGGAGGCTGCAGATAACAAATTTATTTTGGGTACAAGACATCATATTCTGCTAAATTTATGGTATACTCTTAATTTTGGTTAAAGAATTTAAGTAGCAAGCCTTCAACATCCCTTACCCATTCCTGTATCTTCTGTCAAGTATTTCCCGCAAGAAGGATGTATTGAAGGAAGCGGAAAGATTGGCAGCCTATAGCTATACTCTTCCTTTCAGTTGCAAGAAATAAAAGATTAGAATTTTTTATTTTTCATCAGCAGATGAGGGGGTTTTATTTGTAACTCACTGGTGCCTGCAAATTAGTAGGACAGTCTTTTTGTTATATGAGATTAGATAATGAAAATATGTATAATTAACATTGCCCTACAGTTTGCTTTTGGATGAAAGAGAATTCTTCAGCTAAAGTTTATGTATTTACAGCGATCAAAGTCAATTTTTGTTCTGTATGAATGAACTGGTTGATTCTCAAATAATCAGTATCATTAATTTTTTCTCATAAGTAAGGGATTTTTAAGTATATAAAAATTTCTGCTGTATTTAGTATCATATATGGTGTTTAGGGGAAATTAAATTTCATTCATGCAAGTCTTCAAGGTGTGTATAAAAGATACTGTACTACAGTTAACGAATGAGAAAGAATTCCACTTTTGTATACTCTATGTGTGTGTCATAAGAAGTTACTTAAAGAGGTAAGGGTAGTGAAAGACAGTCAGTCCTCCAAATGTTTTACTGCAAAGTATTAAGTGGAAGAAGTGAGGACAAGTAGGATATAATTAGGCTTTGCTGCCTACTTTCTCTTGTTAAGAGTTTGGCTAATTGCATATTTCATGGTTTTAAAATGGACAGACAATTTTTCATAGATTGCCATATCCCCCAGAAGCTACCAGAGTGACAACAGTTGTATGAAAAGAATCCTATGATGTGAGGACTTGAGAACTAGTCTTTATAACATTTTTTTTATTTATATTTGTTGTGTTTCTTCATATCTAATTAATTTAAAGTAGTTATTCAGAAATTAAAAATGATATTTTTGTGAGTAAATTGTTTGCTATAATTGAACTTTTGTATCAATATTAAAAGAATTGCTGTATATCAGGGTAAGAATTCTTGAAATTTCTTGATATTGCTTAAGTCATTGATACACTGTTTACAGTATTATACTGTATTATGATATTTTACAACATTTTGACGATTGTTGCAACACAGCTGTGGTACTACTAACTGTTTTATTTTATCAGTTACGCATATGCACTGGCAAATTTATACGGTACTAACATTTTGTTCTAGTCACTACCTGTAAGATCATAACGGAATAATGTTTGATACTAAATGCAAGAGAGTACTTTTCAACAAAAAGCATTTATAGGCTTTGCTCATTTTCTCAGATTTCATATGAATTGGGGAAGATAATCTCTTTGTATATACAGATTTCTTTAATAATATTTTAATGATTGTTTTGTTTCATATGAAAGGAGCAAATTGCATATAGCTTACAAACTTCTTATACCCACATGTAGTAATGTGAATTACAGTACTCTGTACTATGTAAGCATTTGTTTCCCCATTTGATTTCGAAAAATTCAGAGACGTTTGTCACCTAAATTAATGGAAGTAATTATAGTATTCCAGCAATTATAATATGACACTTAAAAGAAAATATCAGTCTAAAAGCATATTAATATATTTTTTAAATATTGGGTTAAAAACTGTGTTTACATTTGCAGTAAGTAGACTCAAGTCAGTAATTTTTACATCTGGCTGATAGAATCTTGCTGTGAAAGCAAGTAAATGCTTCCAGCTCTTTTTTAACAAAATACACGGAATCCATTTTATAGACAGAGGAAATGTTTCCAACCGTTTTTATTAAGATCCATAGTTATTATAGCATACTGAGCAAAATCTTCCAACCCTTAATAGAAAATACATTATGGCCTTTGTGGAATGAACAAAAGTTTTTAGCTCCTTTTAGGAACATACTATGATATAATTTTAGACAGAGCAAAAGCTTCCAGTCCATTTTAGTAAAGCTCTTGACATCACTGTGGACTAAGCAAAGCCTCAAAATCTATTTAGTAAGATATGTTGATATCGATGTGGGCTGAGCTAAAGCTTCCAAATGTCTTGTTAAATTGAAGTGGGATCAATTTGGACTGTATATGCTTGTTGCCTTACAGTAGAATATCTTGCTGATTAGATAACAAAACTATGCTACTCTGTTTCTTTCGTTACAGCTGTAAACATCTTTCAAGTTGCGGAGAGATAATTTACAATCTGGACACAGCGATTATTATTATTATTATTATTATTATTATTTTTTTTTTTTTTTTTTTTTTTTTTCACACACACACACCAGTAGGTGTAACTGGAATACCAAAGTCAGATGATTCACTTGAATATGGCATTATCTTCGCTCCAAATATTGGAATAAGACATATGAAATTGACTAAGTAATGTTACTAAACTTCATAATTGTACTTGAATCATCCTTAATTGCACTGTTTATAAAGCTAAGTGATTAGTTACATTTTCTTTGATTGGCCAAGTTTGAATAAATGAAATAGATAGTATGGCTCATGACACAACTCTGCTTTTTTATTTATTTCTCAAGTGTAGAGCAGTAGGATAGGCATTATCTACCTATATTCAAGCCTTGGCTCTTATTTAATGTAACTAGGCAGAGACATTCATAGTTTTGCATGAATGAACGATGTAATTTCATAATAAAATATGTATATTTAAGCACATGTCTAAATTTTATTCACCTTCTAAGTAAAACGAATTGACCAATATATATTGTGTTGCTTTTGAATTATCCTTTTTTTTTCCTAAACTGATAGTGCAAATGGTTCCAATATTGGAAAGACAAATTCTCTTGTGTACTCATTCTGACTTCTGAGTTGGCATAAGATAGGGAGTGACACATAGAACTACCTGCACTGTTCCTTCCACAGCCTTGATATTTCAAAGAAAGATTTCCGCAATGGGGAGAGGCGAGTGCAAGATCAGATCATATGGCTTGGCAGACCAAATATTCTTTATATCAGCAGTAATGAATTTTCCTGTTTCTTGTGTGTTGTAATAACTAAGTAAAAGGTATAGATGACAGAAGGCCTAGTATCATAAATCTTGTTTTTTTTTATTTTTTGTCATACATACATATATATATTATATATATATATATATATATATATATATATATATATATATATATATATATATATATATATATATATATATATATATGGTATGACAAAAAAATACAAAACACAAGATTTATGATACTAGGCCTTCTGTCATCTATATATTTTACTTAGTTATTACAACACACAAACATATATATATATATATATATATATATATATATATATATATATATATATATATATATATATATATATATATATATATATATATATATATATATATAATATATATCCTCGTCTTTCTAATCTTTATATGGAATTTTTTGAAAGACAGTACCTTCAAACTAATGTCCCTGTAAATATTGATTTACATCTGTTTCGTTATGTTGATGATGTACTAAGTTTTTCCCGTACTAATATTAATGTTCATGAGTTTTTTACAAAGTTGAATAATTTTGTTCCCTCAAATTCACGTTAGGAAAAGAAATGGCTTGCCATTCTTAGACAGTTTGGTATATAGAAAACCTTTTTCATTGAGGTTTGATATTTTAAAATGCCCACAAATAATCTATCCTATGTGCATTTTTATTCTGGTCTCGATCTTAAAATAATGAAATCTATCTTTTCATCAATGTTTCTCCGAGCTTTCTGTATTGTAAGCCCAGAAACCCTTGAGATTGATAAAATAATTGATATTTGGAAAAAAATCTCTTTCCCAATTGTTTCTTAATTATATGCTTCTGTGCTATAAAACGCATATTTCATAGACCATCCCTTCCCGACAGTAATATTGTTTCGAATATTAATAATACCCCAGTTATTCCGTATTTTCAGGGATGTAATAGCTTAGTCAAGATTTTGAGAACATTAAATGACCGTTTAGTTTTCAAATATGAAAATACTTTTTGCAATATGTTGATTAAAAATTAGTCCTGTTTCCACTATATATAAGATTCCACGTAAAGACTGTGATAAGTATTATGTTGGCCAAACTCGCAAATTATTAGAATATCGTGTCAATCAACATAAATATAACGTTCAAAATTGTAAGTCTTCCAGTACTTTGTTCAAGCATTATGCTGATTGTAATCACCATATTGACTGAAACTATGCTTCAATCTTAGTAAGAAGTAAGGATATTATTACTAGAAACGTCTTGTAATCTGCAATGATTAACTTAACCGAGCACCAAAACATTAACTTAAGTCATGGTTTATTTGTAATTTATCCCATATTATAAGGAATGCTTTATTCATGTTTGAAAAAAGTAATTTTGGAAATATCATATTCTTTTTATCTATAATTGAGTTATTTTTACTTATTTTTCTTAATTTTATTAATTATTTCTTTTCTTTTATTATTATTATTATTATTATTATTATTATTATTATTATTATTATTATTATTATTATTATTATTATTATCACTTCATTATTACTCTAGAATTTGCTTTATAGTAATATAATTGTTAGTATTTCTTACTTACTGTAGTGGTTTATGTCATTATTTTTGTCCTTATTATTGTACTGTTGTTATTGTTATTGCTGGTTAGTATTATTTCCATCATAATTATTGTTTATAATTATTATTATTATTATTATTATTACAACTGTTATTATTATTATTACTATTATTGTATTTATTATTATTATTATTATTATTATTATTATTATTATTAGAATGTTTTGTTCTCTGTTACTACTATTTTTTAGCAATTTAATATGTTCCCGTTACCTCCTACCACTGACCGTATCTAATTTACTTGGTTTCACCTTCACCACGGCCAAAAATAAACATGTGGGGGTATAGTCAAGTACATGATTTCCTTTGATGGGTTGCTAAACTCCTTTTTTTTCTCCTGTTTTCTGTATGTACAGTATATATATCGCCTCATTTGTTTGTACAAATTAGATTCCTTTGGATATAAGTAATACACTTGAAAGTACTATGTACTAAGGATCTCAAAATTTCTTTCACTTTCCGTACGTAGCCATAACCATTCACCTATATATATATATATATATATATATATATATATATATATATATATATATATATATATATATATATATATATATATATATATATATATATATATATATATATATATATATATATATATATATATATATATATATATATATATTCCCAATCGACGCAAACATGCAGCCAACATTCTTTACCTATTTCTTATTTCTAACCCTTCAAACTACTCTTATTCTATGCTTTCTCTTCTTGGTAAATCTGACCACTCTGTGATCTTAATCTCTTCCATATTCGCTCCCCCTCCATCAATCCCTCCTACTCAGCACCTCCTTTGGCACTTTGAGCGTACCCAGCGTGAAGATTTGCATAACTTCCTCTTTGACTTCCCATGGGGTGATTAATGCTTTCGGCCCCACAACCCTGATCAGGTAGTCCTAATAGCTGCCGAGATCATAACCTCGGGAATGGAGGAGTACTTCCCCTCATCTACAAAAACTTTCTCTCCCCCTAAACCTAGGTTTAACCGTCTGCTCCATAGCTATTCAGGCCGGGAGTCTGGCACACCAGTCTTACCAAGCCTCACCTTCCGATTTAGCTCGCTCTGCTTATATTGTAGTTAGAAATCGCTGTACTGCTCAGATTGGAAGGTCTAAGGCCTCCTTTATAAGAAGGAAAGTTGATTACCTTAACTCCTCTACCACTGACGAATGTTTCTGGTCCTTAGTCAAAAACTTCTGTAACTCAAGCTTTCCCCCACTCATTTGTTCTGATGATTCTATAGCTTGCTCTCCCACTGATAAAGCCACTCTCTTTGGCTCTCAATTTTTTTGCCAACTCTTCTGTAAACGATTCCAGCTCACCTGTCATTCAATCTTTACCCCTCTCTAACCCTATGCCGTTCCTAATCCTTACTTTACGCAAAGTTCATTATGTTCGTCTCTCGCTAAAGACGAACAAGTCATCTGGTCCCGATGGTATCCCTGCAAGGTTCCTTATGGAGTTTGCAAATGAAGTGGCTCCTGTGTTTTGCCGCCTTTTTTGCCTCATTCTCTCACTCAGTATCTATCCTTCTTCATCTTGGAAGCATGTTCTACTTCAACTTGTTCCTAAGAAGGGTGACCGCTCTATTCCTTCAATCTACCGACCTATTGCCCTAACCTTTTCTATTACTAAAGTTTTCGAAACTTTGCTCAATGCTCACTTCTTGAAACGCTTTGAATCTAACTCACTTATTTCGACTGTTCTTTCAGTCTGATATTTTCCTATTTTGTATCACTTCTCTACTTTTGCCTTGTATTTAACTTTCTACTTTTTCTTCGTCTTAATGTTTTCTTTGTGTTCGGGCCTGATGAGGGTAATTATTTGCCTGTCAAGGTGTCACACTCATGGCACAACAATTATGTGTCCTAGGTTGCATATATATATATATATATATATATATATATATATATATATATATATATATATATATATATATATATATATATATATATATATATATATATATATATATATATATATATATATATATATATATATATATATATATATAATCTCAGTTATGATGAGAGGCTGAGTGAATTAGACTTACCATCAGTCGAAGCCAGAAAATTGAGGGGGGATATGGTGACAGTCTTTAAATTCCTTCATGGTTATGGTAGAGAGGATAGGGATCGATATTTTGACATGACTGGCTACAGAACTAGAGGTCATAGTTTGAAGCTTCGTAAGAAAATTTCTTTGCAGGATGTAAGGAAGTACTTTTTCCAGTATAAGAGTTGTTTTGATAATTGGAATTCGCTAAGCAAGGAGGTAGTTAATGCTAACTCAATCCATAGTTTTAAGGACAGGTATGACTAAGTACAAAATAGAACCGATCAAGAGACGGGAAGATACGAGCTTTGGGCTCTTTCCAGTGAGAAAAAATTAGGTAATCACATTAATGTCTTATTTTATCTCTCGTTTGCTGTGCCTCTGTCCCCATAAGTTGATATTGGCATTAGTCTTAGACTTTGACGTTTGTTTTCCGCCTCCCGCTCCGTCTATGCAACGCTCAGGGAGTCTCACCTTACACTGATCATGCCTCCCAATATATATACATACCTCAGTTTGTCTGAATGTAACGGTAAAAACTATATGTCTATCTATGTTACAGTCCTCTGCATATCTTCGTGATTGATTACCTTGAAAATCGCAATATGTGTAATCGGGTACAATCTTTATTTGAATTATATCTGCAAGATAATAGAAGATTATGATAAATGGCATGATAAGTAAGGTACTATTTATTGAGGCTTAAGAATAATGCATTGTAGTCTGTTTTTAAGCCAATAAATATTCTGTTATTCGATAAAAAATGAAATTTAAGTTTTCCTCCTAGTCAATGTTTACATTTTTAAATTTCCCGCCATGTCTATAGAAAGGACAAAGTTTTATATATACTTTAAAAAATTATCTATCTACTTTATTATACAACCTATGATAATAAATGTAATATTCTATTATTAAAATAATAAAGTTATATAAATATAATATATTACTTTAACACTTGATATCAGACATACTTAATTTAATCTAATAAAAATTCACAAAATATCGTCTGCTTTTGAAAATATCATTGGAACAATGACGACATAGAGAAACAAGGTAGTGAAGAGAAGGGGTACGGCAGTACCGGTAGCGACGTTTTCAGTATTTTTGGACTCGACACTTTATTTTACGCTTAAGAGTCATAATGTCAGCATGCTTAAGGTGTATGAAATTGGGGGTAGGAGGTCGTATTGCTGGTAATAACAGCTCGAGGCTCATAGCAGGAGTGTCGGAGACCCCAAGGACAACGCCATGTGTCCGGAATGCGGCAGTGCCCAGCCCATGTATTTCACAGGTAATTAATTTATGTATTTTTGTTTTTGACCAGAAAGACAATTTTACACGGTCCAGGGAATATGAAGGGTTGGCGTATATTTACTACTTGTAAAAGGTTTCATCTTTATTGCAGGGTTTATAATCCAACCTTTAGTACCCTAGTAGGGTTATATTTAAATCTTTAAATTTGACCATATTGTATAACTCGTAGCGCAGTCTCTCTGTATGAGGACAGTGTACCTCCACGACCGCACATACAGATTGTCATTGTAATATTATGGTTGATAAGCTTTAGGGGCAGATTCAGTGATTGACTCATAAGAAAATGTGTAAAACATTTGATTCGGTTAGGTAGTTGTCAGTAATTCCATAGTATAGTAACAGCATATGTGTGTATGTATTTTTCTTTATGTTCACAGGCAAGAATGGTGAACAGGTTATATATTAATTTCTTTAAAAGTTTATAATGTTAATAACAGTAGGGATTTTTAACTGACACGAAGTTTGTGGGTTCTCTTATCAAAGGTCCAGAGTTGTGGTTAGGTGTAGTTTTCCGTGTGAGTACAAATAGTAGTAAAATATAATCGTTTTTAGCGTTAAGGGAGTTTTTATCAATATTAATTTTATCTGCCCACAATAGAGGTATGGGTTGTAGTAAGGAATCATGACTGGTAACTAATGTGGCGTACTTTGGCACTCTGAATATAGTGTTGTATCTTGAGCTGCAAAGTCCATCAGTGTCTTTTACAGGTGTCTTATAAAATCTTCTGTAATGGGGGTGGGACTGTGAATATAGAGCAGGTTGTGTTTACTTTCAAACTTTGGGAAAATGATTCTCTTGCGGATGATACATCTGAAAAAATTTGGTTTATTCTTGGTGCTCATTGGAGTTGATTTGCACAGTTTATATATATATATATATATATATATATATATATATATATATATATATATATATATATACTAACCAAATTACGGATGTTTTAGGTTCCAGAAGTCTGTTCATAAGTAGACTTGTTCAAAAGTTGTGTTTAGGTAAAAAAAAGTACTGTACAGTATATACAGATGCAGCACTGTACAGTACTTAGGCTAAAGACACTTAACTAATATAGAAAACGTAATATATACAGTATTATTGAATTTTAATACAGTAATAATTACTTAATAATACAGTACAGTAATTCATGCATTACGAATAATCGATTTACGAACATTTACAGATATGAATAAAAGCCTCCACATTATCTACCCATGTAATAATGTATGAATCA
The DNA here is from genome assembly GCA_037179515.1 of Halocaridina rubra. Lineage (NCBI taxonomy): Eukaryota > Metazoa > Arthropoda > Malacostraca > Decapoda > Atyidae > Halocaridina > Halocaridina rubra. The sequence continues at coordinate 68,718 of JAXCGZ010011610.1, read as the reverse complement.
CTGTACTGTATTAGGGACACGAGGTTTTTTTACATAGAAATAAAATCAAGGTTTCGTACAGAGAACGACGTTTCGTATATAAAATAAGACGAGGTTTCGTACATGCATTTTTTTTCAAAAATTGATTATGAGTCAATTCAGTAATTATTGTAATAAAGTGTTACTTGTTCCAATATCTAATGTATTTGGTATACTAGTGCAGGAGGCCCATTTTGGGGGTTCCCAAAATGTTCAAAGGGAAAATCCAAAGTCAAATATTAATTAAAAAGTTATCGTATTTTAAAATGTACATATAAACATATAAACATAATTATTTACATAAGTATTTACAAAAACATATCGTTAGGTTAGGATTAATATATAGCGAGGTCAAGTGCTAAATAAAGGGCCCTTAATCTTTCAAATCAAAGATATCAATAGCTTTAGATCTCTTGTGTTAATTATCAGTCACAGTGAAACATAATTAAAGTGTAAGATTAATCAGGATTTGAAAAATGAAATATATAGGTAAGTATTAATACTAATATATGCATCTAGAATGAATTTACAAAAAAATAAAAAAAAATATAAATAAAGACAAAAATGCTCTTTACTGCCAAAATATACACTGAAATACCCAACAGCACCCCAATTTTTCCACATCGGAAAATCGAACAGGTCCGACCAGTAGTTAACATAATTTATGCGCAAAATCACGTGACACACTAAAATGGAGGTTTTTGATAAACCGTTAGTAATATTGTGGCATTTTATTTCCTAAACAAAAGTTCAATTTATTGAACTTTTCTATTGTACGAAATCTCGTCCTCTATTGTACGAAACCTCGTCTTGTTTATGTACGAAACCTCGGTAAGCCAAACTCATTACTACTGTATGCTTATATTTTATGTAGTAAAGTGTCTTTAGCCTAAGTTCCGTAAAGAACTGCATATGTATGTACTGTATAGTGCATTTTTTTTTTTTTTTTTACCTAAAAACAACTTAGGAACAATTCTACTCACAAACAGACTTCTGGAACCTATCTCGTTCGTAAGTTGGGGAGCTTCTATATATGAGTGTGACATCAGGACAGGTAAAAGAAATTGCCCTCATCAAGCCTGGTCTAGAAGAAAACATAAAGCAAAGAGAAACAGAGATGGGGAATGTTGTGACTGTCAGATGTGAGGGGATAACAGGAAATGTGTAACGTATTTCCAAGAATATTCAGTGGAGATTTAGACATAGAAAAAATACTGTATCTGGAGGAAGACTTAACATCAGGCTGACCTGGTCAGTCCTATTTAAATCCAAAAGACCTTCAGCTGTAGTATCACAATGGGCAGCTGGTGCCATGTGACAGCCTACTGCATCTAATCCATGCAAATCAGGAGCACTACATCATATGTACTACTATTTCTCTCCACTGGAAGTCAGTCACTAAACTTTTAAACTTGCAATATTATTTGTTTTTCTGATGTTAATTTAGTAATAATAATAAAACCTATTATTTGTCAATGTACATCTGTTTTTGAATGGTTCATAAGGAAAATGGTTTTTGGGAAAGTGCTCATGATCCAGATTGCCAAATTGAAAATTTTGAGTTTTGTTACTAGTTTGGATATTTACTAAAAGATGATATATTGATGCTGAATTATATGCCATACTAAGGAACTCATGTGTTGTCCGTGGCAAGTAACTTGATACTTTTACTTTGGAGATGTGTAAGAGACAGTAGTGACATATGTCTTGTTCTAGATTTTACCATCTTTGTTTAGTATAATGAAGACAGAAGTCTATATCAGGCTGTTTATTTTACCAAGTTTCATTTTAGGTCAGACGTGAGAATAGGCAAACATATGACTGTCCTGTTGTTCTGCATAAATAATAAATATTGACACAGGATGGTAAGGTAAAGAATAGAATTTTAATTTCCTTTTTCTGTAATCAATTCCATCCAGTGACATAGGGCACTGAAGCCTCAGAACAATCCCAGTATAGTAATTCTATGTACTAACTGTGTGTCTTACTAATTATGCTCGTAGAGAAAAATGAGGCAGATTATGCACACTGCTTCATTGAGTTTTTCTTTTCTTATCACAGTCTTTTGAAATTGAAAGAAGTAACTCTCCTCATCAAAGTAACATTGGCATTATCACGGATCAACAGAAACTTCACTCAGAACGATCTCCTTTCACAGACCCAGACGTCCTACTTCCTGAGGAGATTGAAGTTCTGCGTTGGTTGCAAGGGAGACATGTAAGACAGTAAAGAAATTTTTTTTTTACAAGATGTTGTGGTTTATTTGAGCATTAAAATTGCTAAGTAATAATGGTTGTTTTTTATCTTTTTCTTACCCATTATAGCACTCTGATGTATGTTTGACTACAATGCTTAATTTTTAACTAGAATTTTGAAAAGCTGGTTTGTATGTATAAGTGGAAGGAAGAAATATAATACTGGTAAAGACAAATACAAATTTGAAACTTCACTCAAATAAGTATTTATATGCCTGACTTCTATTTAAATTTGAAATAAAATATTTACTGTTGTTAAAAGAGAGTTGTGATCATTTTTACAAACTATGTAATTTTTTTTTTATAAAGCTTCTGTCATTACTGCACTTTTCAGTACCAGGTTTATAAAAGATCACTCAAATTATGTCGAAATGTCTATGTAAAAATATTAAATTTACAGTTGTTAAAGAAACAAATAGCATATGTATTCTTCAGATAAGTTGCTTTGTATTATTTCAGGGTGAACCTTGTGAGGATGAACTGACCAAATCACTAAAGCTGCCTCAAGTAACCGTAGGAAATCTTCATTGTTATGACCAGCTGGGCCTAATACTCTGCCCATCCGTAGAAAGCCCCGAGGATATACAAGTAATTATTTTTTATTCTGAAGAATTGTTATTTTGATTGAGTTCAGACATTTGATGTGGCCTCTTTTTAACCAGCTTTCACAAAGTGTTACCTTTAGAGACTGCGGAGTTTTGACTAAAAACCATTAAGGCCTTGTCATCTTTGATGTTGGTATCCAGGGTATATTTCCCGACAGCATCGTGCCGACCTAGAACCTAACGTAACGTGATGTAACGTTAGATTACCTGTTGCTGTCGTTGGTTATATGTTTTTGATGATATAATATTTATATAAATGTGTTTTTTCTGGCATTTTTGATATTGTCAATGAAAGTATTTTATCTTATGTTGTCACAGACACTCTTGATATGAAGATTCGTGTTAATAATAATGTCGGTATCAAATACTGTATAACAAGTGTTATTAAATGCTGTGATAGAATTCCCGTGTCTTGTTAAAGTGATTAAATCCCAGAACCGCTTGTAAAATTTGATAATCCCAAAAAATGTTAGCTTAGGTTAGGTGACTTTTCTTGTACATATGAATAACCCAGAACACCCTGGGGTTACTCTTCTTTACAATATTCTAAATTCTCACTTATGTGCATTAGTTTTTATATCAATTATTGTATTTTTACAGTCATGGTTGATACCATAAATTGTGTTACCAAGTGTTCTGAAATAGAAATTTCAGCAAGTTTCCATAGAATATACAACTGTTTTCCTATTAAATAATTACAATACCTCCAGTTTATATAAATATGGATACATTAATGGACTTTGAATTTAACTGACAAAAGTTAGAGCAGCGGAGTTAGTATTTTTCAGTTGTAGCAGAGAGAGAGAGGTAAAAACCACTTTGGGCTTCCAGCTCCTCAGAGTATTACAATAATAATTATAATAATAATGTGTGTTTGTGTGAAAGAGAAATGGAAAGCACTAAAGGTTAATGTCTGCTTTGTGTCCAGTAATAATAGTAATATTAATGATAATAAAGTTCCTTACATTTTATATAGTGTAATTATTATAATTATTATTATTATTATAGCAATAATACTGTAATAACTATAATAGTGTAAGTAATGCAGTGCAGCACAGCACTGCACTGTATTAGACACAGACACATATATCTTATGTATATGTGTGTGTATTATTATTGTTATTACGGTGTTGCCTCACTTATCGCGGTAGTTCGGTTCCGGGACCCGGCGCGAACCCGGAAATCCGCGGAGTAGAGATCAGCCTATATGTACTTAGATGTTTTAATGTATTTTTACGTTTACACTGTATAAACCCTCCCTGTACTGTTAAAAAAACACCCTTTACATTATAAATAACAGCAAGCAACGTAATTTTTTTTATAAAAGTGATAGGAAAACTTACCTTGAATGAGGTGATGATGACTTGACATTAATAGGTTCCATATTTTACAATAATTTTTACGTTTACGTAAAATAGCGGCCGACATCCACAAACTTTTTTCCTTCTTTCAACATATCTAAGTTTCACTTTATCTACAATGGTTAACATTTTCCTTTGCCGCTTAGGCTTACTACAAGAAGCCTTAGAAGATGAAGGATGCTTGGGAGGCATTGCAAAGGTTAAAATATGCGAGTAAAAAAATCACAAGCAAAACATATTAATAATAATAAGCACAACATGAATGGCGCACACGAGTGAGGCGAGACAATGGAAGATGGTGGAAGCCTTTGTCCGAAACGCTGATAGCGGTATCGTATTTTACATGTTGCAATACTGTTAGTATTTATGTTTTTTACTATTTTTTACTGTTATATTATTCTTAGGCTAAGAAATACGTTTTTTTTTTATCAATAAAATCATGAAACTACTGGAAATTTAAATATATATGCTAGCTCACGTAGCTTCGACCCCAATACATTGTACGCTATCGAACACAAGCAAAACGTGAGTTAGACTGAACGAGTCTTTGTCCAAAACGCTGATAGCGGTATCGTATTTTACATGTTGCAAAACTGTTAGTATTTATGTTTTTTACTGTTTTATTTTTCTTAGGCTAATAAATACGTTTTTTTTTATCAATAAAATCATGAAACTACTGGAAATATAAATATATATGCTAGCTCACGTAGCTGCGACCCCAATACATTGTACACTATCGAACACTATTTCGTATGATGCAAGACTGTGAGTTATACTGTACGTACGTATATCATTCAGTTATTAGTACAATGTATATTAATTTAAAATTCATCTACTTATTTGATGATTGTACAAAATCTATTGTATTTATTCACTGTAATTTGGACCAAATATTCCTTTTGTAAAGATTATACTGTACTTTTCAAAAGAGGTGGTCAATAAACGTATCTATCTATCTACCGTTATGTTTTTTACTATTTTTTACTGTTTTATTATTCGTAGGCTGGGAAATAATTTTTTTTTATCAATTAGAAAATGAAGTATGTTTTTTTCAATTAAAAAAAAATGAAAATACTGAGAATTTTTTTTTTTTTAATATTTTTGCATATACCCATGAAATAAAATAATAATTTATCAAAAACAAAAACGCGATACAGTGAGAAAGCGAACCAGGAAGCGCGAATAACTGGGGTAACACTGTATCCCATAAATATTAACTAGGCTATTATATAATGCGTGGTATTAGATAATTATTGGATATCAAGTTAAAACGGCAGTTGCAACTCCAACAGATAGTTGGTGTAGTCCGAGGCTCTTACTTTTTCAAGCAAACATTGAGTGTTCTTTTCTCTCTGTCTTAATATGTATTTATTTGAGCAAAAATTATTATTTTGGGACGTTTGGAAATTTGAGGAATTTGTATTTGGCTTTAAACTGTTTGTGGTAGCAATTGCCCTTTTTTTTTTTTTTTTTACAGTCCAGTTCTTTTTTTTATAAATTTTATTGCATATCACAGCATCAGTCAGTTTCTCTCTCTCTCTCTCTCTCTCTCTCCAAAAAAAAAAAAAAAAAAGAATTTATTATATTTGGAGTGTACAGTATACGTATTTTACATTGTCACATTGGATGTTGTGCTTGCTTAAAAGCATTATTCTTCTTCTTTTCATTAAGTACTTGTTGCCACTAAAGACCCCCACTGGAAACAATGGACGATCAGATTTAATTGACCAAGGTCCATCCCCCATTATTCCTTTAAATTTAGGGTTGAGTGCATACCTTTTCAGGCAGTCTTCAACTTAGATTTGAGTTGCTTTTCAGTGAGAGTTGAAAGTAAAAAAAAAAACTACAGTGTTCCCCCCCTTATCGCGGTAGTTCGGTTCCGGGACCCGGCACGAACCAGGAAAACCGCGGAGTAGGATCAGCCTATATGTACATAGCTATTTTAATTAATTTTACGTTTACACTGTATAAACCCTTCCTGTACTGTTAACAAACCACCCTTTACTTCATAAATAACAGCATGCAACGTAAATTTATTTGAAAGTGATAGATAAGATTACGGTGAATGAAGTGGTAATTACATGACATACTCATTTACAATTATTTTTAAGTTTACGTGCTGTATAAACCCTCCCTGCACTGTTAAAAAAACATGAACTATCTCACGTAGGTGAGAGCTACTGGAAATATAAATATATATGCTAGCTCATGTATCTATCGGACACTACATGTTTCGCATGATGCAATACTGTGAGTTATACTGTACGTACGTATATCTAAATTTATGGGTTTTACTATTTTTTACTGTTTTATTATTCTTAGGCTAGGAAATACTTGTTTTATCAATAAAATAATGAACATTTTAATATTCACTAGGTCACGTAGGTGAGAGCCTTTGTGTTTTCCGAAACATTGATACCGGTATCGTATTTTACGTGGTGCAATACTGTTTACTATTTTTTACTGTTTTATTATTTTTAGGCTAAGAAATACGTTTTTTTATCAATAAAATCATGAAACTACTGGAAATATAAATATATATGCTAGCTCACGTAGCTATCGGACACTATTTCGCATGATGCAATACTGTGAGTTATGCTGTACGTACGTACGTATATTTAAATTTATGTATATGCTAGCTCACGTAGCTATTGGACACTATTTCACATGATGCAATACTGTGAGTTATGCTGTACGTACGTATATCTAAATTTATGTTTTTTACTATTTTTTACTGTTTAATATTCTTAGGCTAGGAAATACTTGTTTTATCAATAATATAATGAAAATTTTAATATTCACTCGGTCACGTAGGTGATAGCCTTTGCGTTTTCCGAAACACTGATACCGGTATCGTATTTTACGTGGTGCAATACTATTTACTATTTTTTACTGTTTTATTATTCTTAGGCTAAGAAATACTTTTTTTTTTTCAATAAAATCATGAAACTACTGGAAATATAAATATATATGCTAGCTCACGTAGCTGTGACTCCGATACATTGTATGCTATCGAACACTATTTCGCATGATGCAATACTGTGAGTTATACTGTACGTACGTATATCATTCAGTTATTAGTACAATGTATATTAATTTAAAATTCATTTACTTATTTGATGATTGTACAAAATCTTTTTTATTTATTCATTGTAATTTGGACCAAATATTCCTTTTGTAAAGATTATACTTTTCAAAAGAGGTGGTCAGTAAACGTATCTATCTATCTATCTATATTTATGTTTTTTTTTACTATTTTTTACTGTTTTATTATTCGTAGGTTGGGAAATTAATTTTTTTTATCAATTAGATAATGAAATATGTTTTTTCAATAAAAAAATGAAAATACTGAGAATTTTTTTTTTTTTTTAATATTTTAATATTTTTGCCTATACCCATAAAATAAAATAATAATTTATAAAAAAAAAAAACGCGATACGGTGAGAACGCGAACCAAGAAACGCGAATAACCGGGGGGACACTGTATTATTGATTCACAGATAAGTAAATTATGCTCTATTGTTTTGTATAGTAAAATATACAACAAAGTGCCAAACTCCCAAACTTAAATTTTGCATGTTATGTTAATTTATATTCATTTTTTAATCAATGACCTTCCACAACTTGAAAATTATTGTTAAAAGCTTACAGAGACTTTATTGCAAATTGGATTCATTATAAAAAGAGGACCTTTTGGATTTCATTGACAAAACATGGGTGCATGCTGTATCGCTAAGTGTCTCATATACTTTATTACCTAGAGTAATTTGTCTGTACAGAAAAAGAAGAATCCTTTATGGAGTATATTTTAGCTGTATGGGGGGTGACAACTTGTGAAACATCAAAATTATGTGGCAGATTGTTTGCATAGGGAGATCAGGCTTTAATACAAGGATAGGAATCTATAAAGTTAATGCATATGGGAATTTTGCTGTCAGTACCGTTTTATGGGAAGTTTCATCAAGATCAGTGCAATTGATAGATAACAAGATGGAGTGATATTGGGTTTGCAGAGTGTTAGCTGCTTTGCTCTGTGGCAAAAGAGTTTATATATTCTCTTAATCATATTTAGGATGTGGAATGAATAGTAGTTGGGACTGAAGTTTCCCAGGCCCTGCCATTTTAGCAGGAATAATGTATGATTTAATGTACATGTGTAATGAGCTCAGTCACGAGAATAGGCACATATTTGCCTGTTTAATATCTTGGTATATAAAAAAGCAGTCTGTATGGAATGTAAATTTGTTATATATTTTAGGTGACTGGTACTGAAGTAATCACGACTCATGGCAGTAAGACAAGCATCCATAAGTTCCGGCTACCTCCGTCTGCTCTGTGGTATCTTCGCGGTGCTCACCAGGAAGGGAGCGACTTAGTATACCCTATGATTTACAGTCAGCTGGAGAACAAAGCTATTGAAAATGTCATCCATCCCACAAGTAATGAAGACGAAGAAATCAGCCATCACACCAAAGAGTCTAATCCTAAAGCCTGGCAACCAAAATTCCATTATTATGATATGACAGTTTTTATGAAAGACATTTGTAAAGAGCATGAAGATAATATCCACTGTAGCATCACTGACTCGGGCCCTCCTAAACCTGACAAATTGGATCCAACAGGAAAACCAAGTATAGAGCAGTTGTCGCATGTTTACGACGTACTTGCGGAAACGGTATGTTTACTCCACTCTCAAAAATATGTTCAAGCTTGTTGTATTTGTTTCAACATTTCAGGGTTTTGATAAGTTATGGATTAAGTGAATTTTATCATACAAACTTTGTAATTTTATCAGAGAGGTCATAGAAATTTTTTTAGATGTTACATGCAAATTAGTTCTGTACTTGATTAGAATAGAATGAATTAAGAAAAATTCATTTACTACACATTCTCATGAAAATTCTGCCTTTAACTGAAAGTCTCTATTTTGTATGTTTTTCAGCTCCCAAAATTGTTTAAGGAACCTATAAATTATAGAATCTACCATCAACAAATTGTATTCGAAAATAGAATTAGGGGAAAAGTAACTGTGTAAGTAAAAATTTTTCTCAATAGATTTTCATGTTCATGTAGCATTTAAGGTTACGATCTGCCCAGGTGGTCTTGAGGTAATCTGACAGTAAGTTGATAACATATATAAGGAGTAGCATACCTACAGCAACACATGGTATACATTACTCAAAGAGAGTGATACATGTCCAACTCTCTTGAGTTGTGTATCTACTATAACAACACATTAAATTAGACACACCATTTATATAATAGGACTTATACCGCTCTGATTAAGATATCATCAAGAACGATAATTTAAAAAAGATACACTTCTCAAGATAGTAGGATACATACCATACTCTTGTGTTGTTTTAAATATACCATTCCGAGGGCAGGACCCTAGCCACTCAGAGCTGTATCTAGTTATATATGTTAGTGTTGATGTATATCCACCAATAAAAGCATTTCTTTGGTCTCACTATTTTGAGAAGTGTATCAACTTTCCAATCATAGAGTGGTGTCTAAATTTTCCTGTGGTATGTTTGTTGTAGATACACAACTTAGATAATGGTATGTATCCCACTCTTTGAGTAGTGTATCATATATTGTAATGTTATTGTTATATATAAACCACATAGTGATACATGTCCCAATTTTGAGTGGTATATTGGATATTTACTTGTTGTAGATACACTAATTAGCAGTAGGCATCCCACTCTTTAACTAGTGTATCTATTCTCATGTCCCTTACTTTCCAGTGGCCTTCTGCCTTATGTAAGACAAGTGATGTTATTAAGAACAGTGGGTCACCTGAAATTCTCTTACATCAAGTTCGAAATATTAAAAATCACCAAGCATCCTGAAGATGGTACAGTCAGAATTCGCTGGCAGATTCAAGGTTTATCTGTGTTAAAGGTGAGTATTTGACCTATGTGTTAAATAGTTATGTAAATCAGTGTCTTGTCACGTTGAAAACTGGTCATCCTTGATATAGGCATATCAAGGACGTAATAGGGACAGTAGTGGCTCCTGTCAAATCCTAGTCCCTGCCAGTATGGCAGGCAAAATTAGTACAATAGTGAATTTGGCAGTATATTTTGTATCCAGTTGCACTAAATTGTGGCACAAAAAAAGTAATGCACTAAGCTTCAAAAAATAAAAAGTCATGTGTGACCAGTGACCCAAGTCATAGTCTTTGTCTTTCCAATATTATATTAATCTTTTTCTAGGCAATGTTCCAGTTCTGGAAGTTCAAATTATGGAACTGGAAGTCCTTATCAGAACAAATGGAGAGTTGGTACGATGGTTATTCTACTTTCTATGTTGGTGGAGATGGTCTCGTTCATAAACACGTCGCTGATAGTGTGAGTAGTTGATATTTTGTGTCATATTCTTAGTTTGGTTAGTACAAGGAATGTTTCTAATATGTATGTGTTGATGGAAGTTCTGATTTTATATAGTCAGGTTATTAACTTCCCATACGTTCCCTCTGACCTGGATTACGATGTTATGCCTGGTGGTGGATGAGAAAAAATATCTTGTTGTTGGCGAGAGACACCCTTGTATGCCTTACATGTCTTGGGAGTCAATCAAGAATTATGGAGGTGCTTGGTTACCATTTCCTCTCTCACAGACTTGCTTTTCTTACTGCAACAGCTGATGGAAAAGGCAAGACTGGGTGGGATGTGATGATGTCCTGCTTCCTCTCTTCCTTACAATATATATATGGCCATTGCTAGCTGTTGTAAGATATGGTGCTATGCTGAGTAAATAAGAGCATCTTTGAAACTGGTCTCCCCCCAAATATGTCCAGTGTAGCCAGTAGTCATGACCAAGTCTTCTCTGCTATATGTAAGCGTGGGCTGGTGATGCTACCTTCAGAACTGTCTTTCCTGTGCCAGTTGATTTATGACAAAAAATCAAAATGTAGGGGCAAAGGGATTGCCAGTCCTGTTCTCCCCTCTCCTATTTATGTGGTTCTTGCAAAAGTAGAGGATACAATTGTGGAATCGTTTTACCCTCACGTTTTGAAAAATCCTTTTTAGGGAGTATGAGAATGGATTTTTTCATCTCCGCCTCCTGGATATTACCTCTTAGTTGCCTCATGCAACATAAGGAATATGAGGGTAGAACTTTCTCTCATCAACCACGCCACCAGGGATATTACACTTGAGTTCTGTGATACCGAAGGTATACAATGGTGGACTTTATTCTTCTTTATCACCAGACATATTGCCTTGTCATTATTTAAAGCAATACAACTGTCACCTAAATTTAGGATGTGTCCTTTTTTATCAGTAAACCATTTTATTGTTTTTACATAGATGATGCCAGATAAAGAACAGACCGTAGTGGAGAAAGGCCCCTTAGCGGCTAAGTTAGCCGTACTCTTGGGTCTAGTTCATCGACCTAACTTGGGAGATGCCAGCACTTCTTTACCTTTTGACCTTGGATCTTTATCAGCTATGCACAAAGAAGATGAAGAAATATATTCCCAGTTGATGTTACCTTTGGAGAGAATACAGTAGCTAATCCCTCTGAATAGATAGCTACTTATTTAGTACCGTACACTGTAATGTTCTTAATTAAATACTGTACTGGCATTGATTACCGAGATAGTGCTTCTGTCCATATCCTATATAACTATGCGTTACACTGGCAGAATTATATGAGAAAGATGCAGGTTATAGTCACTGGTGCATATATTTTTTATTTTAAATTTGCTACTTATTTGAGCAATGGATGATGGTGATGTAGAGAGTAATTGTTCTTTATATGATAGACTTCATTAAAAGTGTGCTTTTGATTTAGTCTTCTAACACATCAGCTTGCTGGAAGGAATAATATACCTAAATAAAAAATGTTTGCTTTAGATTATTGCGACTCCTTTCTGTTAAAGTTGATGAATAACATATTAGCTAAGTTTATTTAGTTCTTCTCATGGTACCAATGAATAAGAAAAAACACATTTATCAGCAATCTGTATGTTGCTTAGAGAAATTCTGGAATGTATAGTTATTTATTCATTATTATTTTCCAAAATCTAAATATAGCTAGGTCTTCTTAACTGTAACGAAATGTTATGCACTGGGGCTTTATCGTACTCTACCTGACCTTAGCAGAGAAATTAAATTTTGGGAGGAAGGTATTAGCTAATTACTGCCTTATCCTCATAGCTTTAGTATCTTGCAAAGAAAACGAGAGACCCCCCCTTTTAATCACCTTTTAAACCACCTGTAATTCTCTCGCCCCCACCACTAGGAATATCCATTATATAAACATCCTACAGTATGCAAGGCAGTAGGTCTCAACTGTTTTGGAAACATCACTCTCTCACGTACTTTGTCCTTGCCTCCGTACCTTGTCCTCACATTCTCAGCCACTTGATTAAAACTTCCTCCTGCATTAAGCAGAATAACTGAAGAACTTGTCTATTTTGTCAGTTTATTGAACAAAGAAGTCTATAATACCAACAATAATTTATGCAGCATACTGAGTGAGAGGGCATATTTAGAGATATTTGACATTGGTATTTAGCTACCATAACTTTAATGTATGGCTTAATACCATAGAGAGCATCCCTCCCCACCTTTGAATTTATTATTGCCCCCAGATCAATATAAACACTCACGAAAATAGAAAAATATTCTATTTATCTTTAACTGCAGTTAGGTAAACTTTTTTATGTTACAGTTCCAAATGAGTCCTTAAAAAATCTTGTCTTATTACCCAAGCATTACTAAACTTTTTTCCAGTAGTGAAGTCTCAGAAAGAAACTACATATTAATTATTGCTTTTTAGTAATGTATATTACCGTTTCAGCGGGGTGCTTGAAGAATATAGATGAATAGGAATTTATGAGTTGTAGGGCATTAAACCTCACTTACTAAATAAGCTCCTTTTAATGCATTGAATCCAATAGAAAAAAATTGCATGATACCTTTAAACTCGCTAACTATATGATTCTACATGTTAGTTCACTGCAAACTTACATGCCCTGCATATAGTGAACAAAGTCAAGCGACTGCCAGTGCTAAATCCAGAACCAGGGCTCAGATTTCCTTGCTTTACCTTGGACCAACCGTGAGAACTTTATTTTACACAGTAGACATTTGCTAAGGGCAGCAACATACACGAAGGGAAACTGCATTTTGAATTTGTCATGATTTTTGGACTAAAATAATGCTTGATCCCAATAGATTATAAACAAAACTGAAAAAGTTTATGTGGATTACATGTACAGTATACTGTTTTGCTTAAATTAATGTATATGTCATGCTATAGTTTTTAGTTTAATACCTTTTATTCATGGCAATTATAAAATTATACTGTGATTTCAAAAAATGCCAGAATTCATTTCACTAGAATATGTCTGATAAATATAGGGATGATGGCTAATTCTCTTGTGATATAGGGTCTTATGTCATTAGTTCTAAATGAAATATTTTTCTCCTAGATTGTAGAAAACTGTAAGGTTGTATTTTTCTCCATTGGTAATATTAAAACATTCTGCATTATTTTAATACTATAATTTTGTTTATAAGAAAACTTTATTTTTAAGGGTTAATAGACTGCAATATTTTAGTCTTGAAATTACGTACTGTAATGGACTTCTATTAAGTTTGTTGTAATTATTTTTAATTGGCGTTGAATTTACAACTAATATCTGAGTATTTCTTGTTGTGTTGTATAAAGTGTAGATAATATGTATAAAAATAATAATGATATCGTTAGATTACATTTAGACGAATGTACTAATTACATGGTACTTATGTAAATAAAGGAGGATGGTATAATATATTGCCATTTTGAATTGTATATATCTCATCACTGTTGTTCACGAAGACAAATAATCATCATATCCAGTATCAGTGTTCATTAGTTTATGTGCATGTAACCTGAATACTTCTTGTAGCGGCAAGGATTGTAATCCCTGAGACATATAGTAATTTTATTGATTTATTAAGCTAAGATACAACAACTCATTTATATTTAGAGGGACAAAACATTTTTGAGGAGGAGAATCGCTGATTGGAAAGATTTAGAAATGAGTTGACTGATAATATGAAATTTTGTCATTTATATCTGTCATACTGTCATTTAAGTGGTATGTGATATATTAGTTACACTTTCATCAGACAGTAGGATGACGCAGACAACTGGATGCCATATCTTAATGAAATCACTAGGATGGGTACAATTGGATACGTGAAGAAAATTGGTTTCATAATACCTTTCACATCATTATCCCCTTTCTCAACTGAACTTTGGCACGTCATGAATAGGAAATCAGGCTTATCCCATATTTTTAAGTAATACTCTTTCTTGCCACATAAGAGCTGATGGAAGGGTCAGGACTGTTAGGTTACCTTGAAAACTTAATACTGTCCCATTTTTGCTCACCTACTACCAATCTGCTTGTGCACAATGGCATATAGTGTCTTATCCTGAAAAAATAATAAAAAAATATTGAAGCGCATCTTTCTGATGAAATAAACTGAGCTTGTCTTTCATTATCCAGCCAGTAAGTTACTGGCTACCAGTGGAAATTTTTCCATTGCCTATGTGACAAAGAACCTACTGTTTATGGCAATGCTTCCAAAGAGTGTCTCCTACCGTTGGGATTCGAAGCTGGGACCTGTAGAACTGGAGTCCACAGCTTAGTGCACTGAGCCACAAAGGCGAAAGACTTAGCACTTCTACTGAAGTCACTGATGTTTACAGAGAGCATTACTGCACCTATATTACTGACCGATTATCAGTACACATTTAATTCTGTTTCTCAATGTGGACTAAGTTTAACCAACTGATAGAAAAATTGCAATACAATTACACTTTTGTAATTGTATCCAAATGATCCTCCTACTTTCGGTATTCAAACTGGGGGCCTGTAGCACAGGAGCCCACGGTTTAGTGCACCGAGCCAAAGAGGTGCATAAAGAGAAAGAAGCGGCACTGCTACTGAAGTTCCTTATGTTTACTGAGGGCACTATTGTGCCTACGCTACTGACAAGTGATCAGCGTGCACATATAATTCTCATTCACAATATGGACTGAGGTGTAACCAGTTGATAGAAGAAGTGCAATACAATTACGCATTTCTAAATGTTTCCTATCTATCTACCTCCTACTTTCAGGAATTGAATCGGGTTTATAGAAAAGTAATCCACAGGTTAATGAATTGAACTACAGTTGTATATAAAGAGATAAAGCTGGAAATCCTCAAAAGTTACTCAAATGATAATGGGGCACTATTGTGCCTATTCTACTCTGATAGTTCTGCCCCACTCAAACCAACCGGTGTTCAGAACACAATCTCTTCCTTAATATGGACCAAGGTTAACCAATTGATGGGACAAATGCTATGCGATTATGGATTTTTAATTATTTCCAAATCTACTACTATTAGGATTCAAACCTGGAACTTGAAGAACAGGAGTTCACAGCTGGGTATGCTTCACCAAACTAGTGTATGAAGAGAAAAAAGTGGAACCTTAATTGCAGTTACCCAGATATTTACTGAGGGCACTATTGCGCCAACTCTACCGTAATAGTTTTACCTCTCTCCCACCGACCAGTGTCCAGCACACATTTATATCTCCCCAATACAGACCGAGATTAACAAATTAAGCTGTTCAGTGTTTTTTTTTTTTTTTTTTTTTTTTTTTTTTTTTTTTGACACCAGGACAGGCAATAAAGACCCGGGCACGAAGAAAGCATTAAGACGAAGGGAAAGAAATAGGTTATGGACAAGGCAGAGATGAGATAATGATACACAATGGAAAAGGACAGGCTGAAAGAATATTCAAAATACTGAGGATTTATAAATAAGGGAGGATTAGGCCCCGAGATGCTGCTAGATCCGCTTTTTGATGGAAGATAGTTTATAAGAATTTGGAAGGAGAAAGAGAGTTCCAGAATCTGGAGGCAGATGGGAAGAAGCAGTCGCTGCACTGACTAATCCACGAGCGCAGATGGGAAGAAGCAGTCGCTGCACTTACTAATCCACGAGCTACAAATCTCAACACAGTACCTGTGAGACGAGGCCGCTTGGTGAATGTATTGAGTCCTCAGCAGTGAGGGAGGGATACAACTTGCCAACTCATAGCAGGGATGGAAGTTGTGGCGATAGAAAAGAGAAAGGGATATCTTACGGCAAAGAGAAAGAGAATACAGATTAGAAGTAAGAGAAGGGTCATTACTGAGTCTGACTGCCTTTGATTTCACCCTATCAAGGATATAGGTATAAGAAGAAGCAACCAAGATGTGCGACCAGTATTCTAAGCAGGGACGGACAAAACCTTTATAGATTTTAAGTAACTTAAAGAGGAAAAGTAATACGAAAACGAAACAGAATCCCCAATTTTTTGGATGCAGACTTAGAAACTTGGATTATGTGAGTCCTCCAATACAAGATATAGGCTATCTGGATTCCTTATATATTAATAGAATTAAGAGGGTTTCGTTTAGTTTCAAAGACAATAGGGATATCAGGAGAAAAAACAGATAAATGATAGCCTAAAACTGTCTCGTAGGCATTAAATTTAACTAAATTTTGGGTGCCCCACTCAGCCTCTACAAATCGGAGTTGAGAGTAGAAGAAAGAGTGATACGAGACTGGGCACGAGTACCAATGAAGGTTGTGAAGAAAAGGCCAAGGAAAAATGAAGGGTAGAATCATCGGCAAAGGCGTGAAGAAGATAGGAAGATGAGGACTGAAGAAGAGAAAGAACAGAATCCTGTGGAACACCACTGGTAAATGGGAGTTTGGCCAGTAAAGCCTTGTGCCATTTCTGTCAAAAGCCTTAGAGATACCAAGGGCGACGACAAAGGATTCCCCATAGTTCCTCAGAGAAGATGACCACACATGAGTAAGATAGGACAAGAGGTCACTAGTGGATCTTGTCTTGCGGAAGCCGTACTGGTGATCGGAGATAAGTGACTTAGATTCAAGACTCAAGAAGTGAGTGCTTATATTTAATTGTTTCCAAATAATTTACCTCCTACTGTTGGGATTCGAACTTGGGACTTTGAGCCACAGAAATTTATAAGGAGAGAGAAGTGGAACTACTATTTCAGTGACTCATGATTACAATGGGCACTACTCAGACGATGCTGAGTATGACATATTTTTGAGTTAATATTAGATTTCTTCTACATATTCATGTTTATACTGTCCTATACGTATGTATGTGGGTGGTAAATTGATTGGACTGAGAGAACTTTATCCTATCAAGTACTTTATTCATTGTATAATAATTATTTTTTTCTGCCATACAATTTTACATGAAAACGTTTAAGAGCTACAAAGAACCAGCTTTAGGCATACCCCAAGAAAAGCATCAGAACACGTATGCATGTTAGGATATCCAGTGCACGAAAGTTACCTCTTTAATAAAGAGCAATAATTTCTTGATCTTTCTTTTCGTTGAAGATAAAGGAGCTACACGAGTCGATTGTCTACAGCAGTGTTTCTCAACCTTTTTTAAATCAGGACGCACTTGTAGAGTAATTAAAACTCTGAGGCGCAATTACTATATCAGTGAGATAAAATTATCCATAAAATTGCAAAATAGTAAAATTATAAAAATGGCTCATGAAAGAAGCATGTACTTTTAAGATATTACAATATATTTTATCAAGTGTGCTTGATGTGGTTTGGCAGTACTCCCATTTCCTCATCAATACATCTAATATTAGATCTATTTTCACATTTAATGTTGGTAAATGCAGAAAATTCTAATTCACATAGGTATGATATGGAGAACTGAAATAAAATATTCAGTAC
Organism: Halocaridina rubra; assembly: GCA_037179515.1. Classification (NCBI taxonomy): domain Eukaryota; kingdom Metazoa; phylum Arthropoda; class Malacostraca; order Decapoda; family Atyidae; genus Halocaridina; species Halocaridina rubra. Next base: position 50,699 of record JAXCGZ010011610.1, on the reverse strand, counting down.
TTTACGAGCTATTGAAGGATATTCTTTGATGGATATCCAAAATTGATGAATTGACATCTCTTTACGTTCAATTTTTAAAATGTCCCTCGCGGCATATAGGTCAAATGATTACCGCCGATTCCTGTACTCAAATGTCATTATAGCTGCTTCTCACATGCTTTAGGATGGCTTGTTCTAAGATTTTATATCAACCATTCTCTCTCTCTCTCTCTCTCGAGAGAGAGAGAGAGAGAGATTTTTTTATATAAAAAACAAAATAATGAATTACACTTGCATATTAATTTGGGGTGCGCCTGGCTACCTTTCAGGGCACACCGGTTGAGAAACGCTGGTCTACAGGAAAGTATTGAGCACCAGAGAATTTTTCTGTGTTATCCAAACATATAATGACTTTTTCTTCTTGGGTGTTTGATTTGTAATACTGCCAGTATTTGGGCAACATTATCTTAAGCATTACATTCCCAAAAGGCTTATTCACTCTAACAGACCAGACCAGTCTGTGTTGTGGACAAAAGTATATGGTAAAGAAGTTTCTTTGTTTCCTGTATTGTAAATATTAGGCTCTACAATTCATATTTACCTTTATTTGATCCCTATATCGTGAAGATACTTATCCGTGAGTGACCTCAATTCTAATAATGTAATTGCTAAGCCTTTTGACTCTATAAGCACTTCAAGAGGAATGCTATTACTTCCTCCAAATAGCTGTGATAGCGACTTATTGTACAAGTTACCATGGGGAGTCGAATAGCGGAACTTGTGCACCTTTTTATGCCTACTGATTTGACGGTAACCCGTAAAATCCACCAAGACATTTTCTCCCCATAAGTTTCCACCACACGAAAATTCCACCAATTAACCAATACATTTCAATTTTATAATTGTTTGCCTTAAGTTTGTTTCATTGTTAGGTTTCGTGGGGTGAAAAACTGGTGGGGAGAAAATTTCTTTGGAGGAATTTTCGGTGTGGAACCGAGTGGACAGGGTCAAGAAGACAGATACCACTGCTGTCCAATACACATCAATCTTCTTCTTTTTTTCTGCATGGAATGAGGTGGGTTTGCACTTGGACAATTTGTATTGCAGACCAGTCTTAAACGCAATTAGTTAAATTTACGAAATTTATTCCGGGACTCGGAACTTAGAACGCACTTGACAGTCCATCAATGTACCAAAAACATAACCAACTGTATCTCTAGAGGTAAAAACAGTTTCCCTACCTTTCTGCTAGCCACTTAAGCTAGGAAATACTGTTAGGTAGAACAGCTGAACAAATATTTTTTTTTTTTTTTTGCTATTTATCTCCAAATATTTTTGTAGAACAAGAAAAAATATACACCAATTTTATTTAACATGATGCCAAATTCCTTCGGTGCACGAGGTATGTCAGTGGAGCAGGGAGGAGAGAGTGAAAGAGATGAGGGTGGGTGAAAAGAGATTGTGAATAGGTGACTCTTGCCAAAGGGCTTTCCCGTTCTTGCTCAGTGCTGTAAAATGGAATGGGTGGGTGTGGGGAGGTTGCTATAGGATGAAACAGTAAGGGTAAAGCAGCTAGGACTGTCGGACCTCACGGCAGAAGATCAATGCCCACTTACCCTGTAATGATCCCAGCAGTGTGTTGATGGTGGGGGGAGGGGGAATTGTAGTGGGACTCTATTCCAAAGGAACTAAGAGTAATGATAGGTTAAAATGGCCTTTGACGAAAGTGTGTGTTTTGACTTGGCTACTCCCTTACAAGGGGATTGCGACCACTGTAATTGCCAAACTGTGCTTACGGGAAAGAACCCCTAGCTCGTATTTTGTACTTAGTGATACTAATCATACTTGTTCTTAAACCTATGGATTGAGTTACCATTAACTACCTCCTCGCTGAGTGAATTCCAATTATCGACCACTCTTACACTAATAAATTACTTCCTTACATCCTGCAAAAACGTTTTCTTACGAACTTTTAACTATGACCTCTAATTCTAGTGCAAGCCATATCAAAATGACAATCCCTATCCACTCTGTGATAACCATGAAAAAATTTAAAAACCATCACCATATCCCCACTCATTCTTCTATTTTCAAGTAATGGTAAATCTAATTCCCTAAGCCTCTCCTCATAACTGAGATTGCATCTTTCTGGTACCAGTTACGTGGCATGTCTTTGAACTTTTTCAAGCTTAACTACGTGCTTTTTCAAGTGTGGCTTCCAAAAGGGGGCTACGGCTTCAAACTTTGGCCTCACATAGGTTATATAAATATTTCTGAACATTTCCTTGTCCATGTCCTTAAAGGTTACCGGTACATTTGCTAAGAAAGCATATGCTGCCCTTACTATGCCATTTATGTACATTTATGGGGAAAAAATTGCCAGTATGTTTACTCCTAGATCTCTCTCATTCTCTTTCTCTTGAAGTTCTGCCCCTGCCATTGCATAGTCAAGCTTGTATCTTCTTGCACTTGTACCCATTCATATCACCTTGCATTAAGAAGTATTGAAATTCATTAGCCACTTTTTTGACCACTCATGCAGACTATTTAGGTCTTTCTGAAATTCTCTACCATTATTCTCGACTCTTACTTTCTTCACAATCTTTTCATCATCTGCAAGCATATTCATGAATGAATTTACAGACTGGTAGGTCATTTATATATACAAGGAACAAAAGTGGCTCTAAAACTGAACCATGTGGAACTCCACTACTAGCCTTTCTCCATTCAGACACTGAGTGTCTTACGCTAACCCTCTGTTCCCTTCCTTCTAAGTAAGTTTTTATCTATTCCAAGATATGTCCACCTATTTTCGCCATTGCCTGTAGCTTCTTAATAAGTCTCCCGAGTGGGACCGTGTCATATGCTTTCTGGATGTCTAGGAATATTCAATCTACCCAGCTCTCTCTTTCCTGTAAGATTTGGCTTACCTCATCATAAATTTCTAAGAAGTTTGTTACTGTTGATCTACCTTCTCTGAAGCCATGTTGCCTTGTAAAGGCCCGTCAACATTTATGCTCTTGTTAGGCTAATAAGAATCTTCTTATTCTTTATTATTCATTTAGCCCAAAAAGTGGCTACCTATAATTCTGAAATGTCTGAATAATTATATATGAAGACCGTGCTGTCAGTACCAGGTGGCAATAAAAAAAAAATAAGCTTATATAACTATTGATACAAATAAATTTTTTTGTACTTGTACATCTCTGACATATATAAAACATATGAAAATAAAGATGACAGTAAAATATACATCAAATATTAAAAAAAATATACTAAATTAGATAAAGAACATATACATTATTACAGCATAAAACATTAGTTAGTGTAGATCTCCACCCAAGGATAGGTGAAACGAGTCATGAAGAATCCGTAGGGAATATTGACTATGCAGTGTGGACTACTGACAAAAAGTAAATAATTCAATAAACATAAACAAAGCAAGTTAATTTATTTTAGATAAGTTAATAATTTTTTACAAACACTGCATACTCAATAATTTATATACTTAAAAGCTTAAATCAAAACCAGTTAAAATTCGGTGTTTTATAGAATAGTAAATAGTCAGTGCACAGGTCTTTGAGTCATATGATAACCTCATGCTACAACCTACATACAAATGAGCTCAAATCAATCATCATATCATTAATTATATTAAATTTTTAACATTATCAATAAAAGAAATAGCAAAATAAAGTAAATTTTAATTAATTAGAGATTCTTTGACGTTTGCAATGTCTTATATATTGGTAAACAAATCGGTCAACTCGTAATCAGTATCTCACCACATTACAGTCTCACTGACAAAAAGTCGAAGGATTCCGAGTGAAGAGAGATAAGGGAGAATATGGCTCTTGTATGTGTATTTATCAAGTACAAGGTAAGAAGTTACAGATATACATTATGTAAAGCTTAAGGAATACGCAACGTTGATTGGAGAGAGGAGAGAGAGAGAGAGAGAGAGAGAGAGAATATATATATATATATATATATATATATATATATATATATATATATATATATATATATATATATATATATATATATATATATATATTATATATATATATATATATATATATATATATATTATCCGGTTTTACGTCACGGACTCCCTTATCAACCAAGGGCTAGGACGGTTGCCTTCTTGCGAAGGACTTGTTTTGGCAGATGTAATCCTTACGCTGAGTGCATGCCTTTGCTAACCTCAGACCGTGACGGGGCGCGAACCCTCGACCTGACGCCTCAGAGTCGGAGACGCTACCGACTGAGCCACGGCGACTACTATATATATATATATATATATATATATATATATATATATATATATATATATATATATATATATATATATATATATATATATATATATATATATATATATATATATATGTGTGTGTGATTACCTAATTGTGATTACCTAATTGTGTTTACGGGAAAGAGCCCAAAGCTCGTATCTTCCCGTCTCCTGATCGGTTCCATTTTTAGACTTAGTGATACTTATCATACCTGTCCTTAAAACTATGGATTGAGATAGCATTAACTACCTCCTCGCTTAGCGAATTCCAATTATCAACTACTCTTACACTGAAAAAGTATTTCCTTACATCCTGCAAACAAGTTTTCTTACGAAGCTTCAAACTATGACCTCTAGTTCTAGAGCCAGCCATATCGAAATATCGATCCCTATCCACTCTATCATAACCATGAAGGAATTTAAAGACTGTCACCATATCCCCCCTTACTCTTCTAGCTTCGAGTGATGGCAAGTCTAATTCCCTCAGCCTCTCATCATAACCGAGATTGCGTATTTCTGGCACCAGTTTCGTGGCATGTCTTTGAACTTTTTCAAGCTTAGCTATGTGCTTTTTCAAGTGCGGATTCCAAAAGGGGGCTGCATATTCGAGTTTTGGCCTCACATAGGTTACATAAATATTTCTGAACATTTCCTTGTACATGTGCCTGAAGGCTACCCTTACATTTGATAAGAATGCATATGCTGCCCTTACTACGCCATTTATATGTATTTCTGGAGACAAATCTGCCAGTATGTTTACTCCTAGATCTCTCTCATTTTCTGTCTCTTGAAGTTGTACTCCAGCCACCGAGTAGTCAAGCTTGGGCCTTCTTGCACTTGTACCCATTCTCATTACCTTACATTTTGAGATATTGAATTTCATTAGCCACTTTTCTGACCACTCATGCAGATTATTTAGATCCTCCTGAAGTTCTCTACCATTGTTCTCGTTTTTTACTTTCTTCACAATCTTTGCATCATCTGCAAACATATTCATGAATGAATTTACAGACTCTGGTAGGTCATTTACATATACAAGGAACAAAAGTGGCCCTAAAACTGAACCCTGTGGAACTCCACTACTAACTCTTCTCCATTCAGACACTGAGTGTCTTACTCTAACCCTCTGTTCCCTTCCTTCTAAGTAAGTTTTTATCCATTCCAAGACATTTCCACCTATTCTAGCCATTGATTGCAGCTTCCTAATAAGTCTCCCATGTGGAACAGTGTCAAACGCTTTCTGGGAGTCTAGGAATATGCAATCTGCCCAGCCCTCTCTTTCCTGTAAGATTTGGCTTACCTCATCATAAAATTCTAATAAGTTTGTTACTGTTGATCTTCCTTCTCTGAAGCCATGTTGCCTCACTGACAAAAAGTTGAAGGATTCCAAGTGAAGAGAGATATGTTTCCTTAGTAGTTTCTCCATAAGTTTGCAAACTATGCTGGTCAAGGAAACTGGTCTATAGTTCAGAGCCGTATCCCTCCTTCCCTTTTTGAAGATAGGTATCACATTTGCTTGTTTCCAGCATCTTGGAATCTCCCCCGACTCCAGTGACTCCTTAAATATGATACTTAGTGCCACTGATATTGTGTTTGCGCATTTTTTAAGCACATGAGGGGATATATCATCAGGACCTGTAGCTTTATGAACATCTAAATCCATCAGCGCTTTGCATACCTCTGTGGCTGTAAGGTTGATGTTCTCTAATACCGGCCCTTGAGCTTCTATCACTGCAATCTGAGGGTGTGTGTGTGTGTGTGTGTGTGTGTGTGTGATTACCTAATTGTGATTACCTAATTGTGTTTACGGGAAAGAGCCCAAAGCTCGTATCTTCCCGTCTCCTGATCGGTTCCATTTTAGACTTAGTGATACTTATCATACCTGTCCTTAAAACTATGGATTGAGATAGCATTAACTACCTCCTCGCTTAGCAAATTCCAATTATCAACTACTGTGTGATTACCTAATTGTGATTACCTAATTGTGTTTACGGGAAAGAGCCCAAAGCTCGTATCTTCCCGTCTCCTCATCGGTTCCATTTTATACTTAGTGATACTTATCATACCTGTCCTTAAAACTATGGATTGATATAGCATTAACTACCTCCTCGCTTAGCCAATTCCAATTATCAACTACTCTTACACTGAAAAAGTATTTCCTTATATCCTGCAAAGAACTTTTCTTACGAAGCTTCAAACTATGACCTCTAGTTCTAGAGCCAGCCATATCAAAATATCGATCCCTATCCACTCTATCATAACCATGAAGGAATTTAAAGACTGTCACCATATCCCCCCTCACTCTTCTAGCTTCGAGTGTTGGTAAGTCTAATTCCCTCAGCCTCTCATCATAACTGAGATTGCGTATTTCTGGCACCAGTTTCGTGGCATGTCTTTGAACTTTTTCAAGCTTATCTATGTGCTTTTTCAAGTGCGGATTCCAAAAGGGGGCTGCATATTCGAGTTTTGGCCTCACATAGGTTACATAAATATTTCTGAACATTTCCTTGTCCATGTGCCTGAAGGCTACCCTTACATTTGATAAGAATGCATATGCTGCCCTTACTATGCCATTTATATGTATTTCTGGAGACAAATCTGCCAGTATGTTTACTCCTAGATCTCTCTCATTTTCTGTCTCTTGAAGTTGTACTCCAGCCACCGAGTAGTCAAGCTTGGGCCTTCTTGCACTTGTACCCATTCTCATTACCTTACATTTTGAAGTATTGAATTTCATTAGCCACTTTTCTGACCACTCATGCAGACTATTTAGATCCTCCTGAAGTTCTCTACCATTGTTCTCGTTTTTTACTTTCTTCACAATCTTTGCATCATCTGCAAACATATTCATGAATGAATTTACAGACTCTGGTAGGTCATTTACATATACAAGGAACAAAAGTGGCGCTAAAACTGAACCCTGTGGAACTCCACTACTAACTCTTCTCCATTCAGACACTGAGTGTCTTACTCTAACCCTCTGTTCCCTTCCTTCTAAGTAAGTTTTTATCCATTCCAAGACATTTCCACCTATTCTAGCCATTGCTTGCAGCTTCCTAATAAGTCTCCCATGTGGAACAGTGTCAAACGCTTTCTGGAAGTCTAGGAATATGCAATCTGCCCAGCCCTCTCTTTCCTGTAAGATTTGGCTTACCTCATCATAAAATTCTAATAAGTTTGTTACTGTTGATCTACCTTCTCTGAAGCCATGTTGCCTCTCTGACAAAAAGTTGAAGGATTCCAAGTGAAGAGAGATATGTTTCCTTAGTAGTTTCTCCATAACTTTGCAAACTATGCTGGTCAAGGAAACTGGTCTATAGTTCAGAGCCGTATCCCTCCTTCCCTTTTTGAAGATAGGTATCACATTTGCTTGTTTCCAGCATCTTGGAATCTCCCCCGACTCCAGTGACTCCTTAAATATGATACTTAGTGCCACTGATATTGTGTTTGAGCATTTTTTAAGCACATGAGGTGATATGTCATCAGGACCTGTAGCTTTATGAACATATCAATCCATCAGCGCTTTGCATACCTCTGTGGCTGTAAGGTTGATGTTCTCTAATACCGGCCCTTGAGCTTCTATCACCTAATTGTGTTTATGGAAAAGAGCCCAAAGCTCGTATCTTCCCGTCTCCTCATCGGTTCCATTTTAGACTTAGTGATACTTATCATACCTGTCCTTAAAACTTTGGATTGAGATAGCATTAACTACTTCCTCGCTTAGCCAATTCCAATTATCAACTACTCTTACACTGAAAAAGTATTTCCTTACATCCTGCAAAGAACTTTTCTTACGAAGCTTCAAACTATGACCTCTAGTTCTAGAGCCAGCCATATCAAAATATCGATCCCTATCCACTCTATCATAACCATGAAGGAATTTAAAGACTGTCACCATATCCCCCCTCACTCTTCTAGCTTCGAGTGATGGTAAGTCTAATTCCCTCAGCCTCTCATCATAACTGAGATTGCGTATTTCTGGCACCAGTTTCGTGGCATGTTTTTGAGCTTTTTCAAGCTTAGCTATGTGCTTTTTCAAGTGCAGATTCCAAAAGGGGGCTGCATATACGAGTTTTGGCCTCACATAGGTTACATAAATATTTCTGAACATTTCCTTGTACATGTGCCTGAAGGCTACCCTTACATTTGATAAGAATGCATATGCTGCCCTTACTATGCCATTTATATGTATTTCTGGAGACAAATCTGCCAGTATGTTTACTCCTAGATCTCTCTCATTTTCTGTCTCTTGAAGTTGTACTCCAGCCACCGAGTAGTCAAGCTTGGGCCTTCTTGCACTTGTACCCATTCTCATTACCTTACATTTTGAAGTACTGAATTTCATTAGCCACTCTTCTGACCACTCATGCAGACTATTTAGATCCTCCTGAAGTTCTCTACCATTGTTCTCGTTCCTACTTTCTTCACAATCTTTGCATCATCTGCAAACATACATATACAAAGAACAAAAGTGGCCCTAAAACTGAACCCTGTGGAACTCCACTACTAACTCTTCTCCATTCGGACACTGAGTGTCTTACTCTAACCCTCTGTTACCTTCCTTCTAAGTAAGTTTTTATCCATTCCAAGACATTTCCACCTATTCTAGTCATTGCTTGCAGCATCTTAATAAGTCTCCCATGTGGAACAGTGTCAAACACTTTCTGGAAGTCTAGACATATGCAATCTGCCCAGCCCTCTCTTTCCTGTAAGATTCGGCTTACCTCATCATAAAATTCCAATAACTTTGTTACTGTTGATCTACCTTCTCTGAAGCTATGTTGCCTCTCTGACAAAAAGTTGAAGGATTCCAAGTGAAGAGAGATATGTTTCCTTAGTAGTTTCTCCATAACTTTGCAAACTATGCTGGTCAAGGAAACAGGTCTATAGTTTAGAGCCGTATCCCTCCTTCCCTTTTTGAAGATAGGTATCATGTTTGCATGTTTCCAGCATCTTGGAATCTCCCCTGACTCCAGTGACTTTTTAAATATGATACTTAGTGCCAGTGATAATGATTTTGTGCATTTTTTAAGTACATGAGTCGATATATCATCAGGACCTGTAGCTTTATGAACATCTAACTCCATCAGCGCTTTGCATACCTCTGTGGCTGTAGGGTTGATGTTCTCTAATAACGGCCCTTGAGCTTCTATCTCTGCAATCTGAGAGGGTGGGGTATTTTCTATTGTAAATACTGACTGAAACTCCTTGTTCAATTTTTTTGCAGATCTCTTCATCCGTCTCAGTGATGCTTCCATCCTCTCTCTTAAGCCTTAAAACCTGTTTTTTTACCTTCAGTTTTCCTCTGATAAAGCTGCGGAAAAGCTTGGGCTTTACTATAGCCTTCCTGGTGATGTCCCTCTCATAGTCTCTCTCTGCCTCTCTTCTTTTACTTAGGTAATCATTTCTTGCTCTTTTGTAGGTTTGCCAGGCATTTATGTTTTTTCTTCTCCTATGGCTTTTCCAGCATTTGTCCCTAATGTGTTTCTTACCTGCAAGAATGATAATAATCTTGTAGATATCTTTTATGTTGCCGAGTGTGAGCCTCTTTATTTATAAATGTTATTATTATGTCACATATCCCATTTTCGTCACAGATGACTTAGGATTAATAAGAGGTATATAAAACACTTCTTCCTCAACAGGGTTTATTATGTAGAAGTTAATAATATGTTACATAAACTTTCGACTAATGAAATTACAAGAACAAATGAGAATCTACTTAGAGGGATCAAAACCATAAGTACTTTACAAAGAATCAAAGATAAAGGAATTACATCCTATCTAGGTTTCTTTCAAGTCATACTCTTTGTACTTAAGAATATTATTCATTTGCTTATAGAAAGCGGTAATTTTAAATGGAGAATATCTTTGACAAAATACAAAACTGCTTAAATACATAACAGACTCCTTTCCCCTAAAATGAATTGGCCCCTTTTATTTAAACAATAAGTTACATGAGATACAAAATTACACCTAGGATACATATTGAAATAAGGTAACTATATTACTACATATTTCCTTATAAGTCTAAAATTTCTGGAGGCTTTCCTCTGTTCCTCCAATCAGGTAATACAGACTCAACTCTTTCTGATCTCCCTGGATCTTTACCACTGGGTTGTAGCTGGTCAATGTGTCGTCTGACTACCTTGCCATCATCCAATGCTACTTTGTAGTTCAGATTTCCTAACTTCTTTTTAACTTTTCCTTTAGACCATTTTTCCTTATTGTTATACATTCTGACTACTACGCTATCATTTTCACTGAATTGTCTAATCTTTCCAATTCCTTTCAACCTTTCATATATTTCATTTTCTTTTTTACCTTTTGAGTCAGGTAGAAGTAGATCTAACTTTCATCTGAGTCTCCTTCCCATCAATAAAAATGAAGGGAAAACACCTGTTGCTATATGAGGTGTTGTCCTATATGTGAGTAAAAACTTATTAAGAGAATTATGAATGTTCATGGCATTAGCATTACACGTTTTCATTGCATTTTTAAAGGTTTGTATCATTCTTTCTGCTTCACCATTTGTTGCTGGGTGATAGGGTGCAGATAATGTATGTCTAATGCCATTTACCTTTAAGAAATTCTCAAACTCTTCTGAACAGAACTGAGGACCATTATCTGTAACTACTCTCTCTGGAATACCATGAGTAGAAAATAATGTCATGAGGACTTTAATTGCATTTAGAGAAGTTGTTGTCTGCATTGGAATAATGTCAGGCCATTTACTATAAGCATCAACTACTACTAAATAAGAATTTCCCAGAAAGGGTCCTGCATAATCAATATGCAGTCTCTGATATGGATATCTTGCACATTCCCATGGGTGTAAACTTATTAACTTAGGGTTGTTTTGCTGTAATGCACAATCCTGACAATCCTTTATATAATCCTCTATATCTTTATCTACATTTGGCCACCATATGAAACTTCTGGCTATAGCTTTTTACTTTACAATTCCTTGATGACCTTCATGTATTTCTTCCAAAACCTTTCTTCTGAGCTGCATAGGAATTACTACTCTAGCTCCTCTCAAGATACAGTCTTGTTCTATACTTAATTCTTCCTTGACTGCTTTATAAGCTTGACACTCTTCTGCTTCTAAGAACTTATCATTTCCTGTCATCAAATATTCTTTCAATTCACATAGGACCTTATCTCTTGTTGTGCTTTGTCCAATGTTCTTTGCTCTCAAGGGTAAGTTCTGAGTTTCAATTAATAGTATGGACTTTTCATGACCTTCTGTGATTTTTCTACTGGTAATTGTGACAATGCATCTGCATTTCCCATTTTACTAGTGGGTCTATACTCTAATGAGTAATTATAAGCAGCTAATATTATTGCCCATCGCTGGAGTCTAGCTGCAACTAGCGTTCGTAGTCCTGCTTTTGGACCTAAAATAGCTAATAGTGACCAAAGCAAACATTTTCTTTCCATACAAATACATGTGAAATTTCTTAACTCCATAGATCAATGATAAGCCTTCCTTCTCTATTTGAGAATAATTTTGCTCAGCTTTATTCAACAATCTTGAAGCAAACGCAATAGGTTTTTCTGTGCCATCTGGCATTTCATGTGCTAAGACACAACCTATTCCAACTTGTGAGGCGTCACATACTAATTTTAAAGGAAGATTTTCTTTAAAGTGTACTAAAAACTTATCAGAACAAATCTCCTTTTTTATTTTTTCAAAAGCATTCTGACACTCCTGTGACTATTTCCACTTTACCTCATTCTTTAATAGCTGGTATAAGGGATGAGCTATTGTTGCTAAATCTTTAATAAATTTTGCATAGAATGTTCATAATCCAAGAAATGATTGCAACTCTATCATTTGCTTGTACTTTAGCTTCCCATACTGCTTTTATCTTATCTTTTGTTTTGTGAATGCCATTTTCATATATCATTCTGATGATGATTATTATTACCACACCTGTAACATTCTTTATATTTGTTACTATTAGGTGTCTGTGCTTTATTCCCTTGCCAGTAATTGGAAGTATTGTTCTTATACCTTTTTTCAAAGTTTCCTGTTTTTTGTGATTTATGGTTACTTGAGCTTGATTTATTTGGTTGTTTGTACTGCATTACATTATTTACACTTCCATACTGAGGTTTTTTTTATAATTTTCTTCAATCCTTTTGTTTTGAACTCGAGACTGTTCATAGGCTCTTGCAATTTCCAACAACTTTTGGAGATTCAAGTCTTATGCTTGTAATAGCTTTTCTCTAAGCTCACTGGATTTGCATTTACAAATGACTAAGTCGACTATTAATTCTTCCTCAGAGTTATGGGTATCATATTTGCAAAATTGACTTTGCATCTTTAATCTTGCGACAAACATATCTATACTCTCATTTTCTCGAGGCTCAAGTACCATGAATAGGCTTCGTTCGTACCTGATGTTTTCACTGGGGTTAAAATAGTTCCCTAATGCTTCTATGGCTTTATTATATGTATTATCCTCAGGGGTTAGTGTTTTAAATATATCCTGAACCTCTGGGCCTGCTATGTGCATTAGGATGCTGACCCTCTGCTTGTCAGTTTTCGTGGCCAAGCAATCCAAATAGATCTTAAATGAATCACTATATTTCCTCAACCTATGTACCACTGTTCTAGGGTCACATTCAATAGACAAATGAGGTGGTGCTGGTATTTGAGAAGTAATTCTTGTGCCTTTATTTATTATAGGTTTAGCCTAATTACTTTCCTTTAACTATATTTATCTTATATATAATTATCTTTATCTTAATCCAGGTACTGTATATCCTTTACTACATAATATACATGCATGTAACTAAAAATTACTTAGCTTATACATTCATAAAATTATCTTGACTAATGTTTTCTTTCCGTCTGCTGCTGAGGGTTATTTGCTGGCTGACGTAACAATCTTCCTGGTTGCCTGAGGTACGATATCCTCTTGAGCAGAAGATATCTGGCAGGAACTGGTTATTGGTTATTATTATCGCTCCCCTCGCAACTCTTTCTTCTGAGTTCGTTCATCTCATCGTCCAATAATGTGCTTCTCACCTGCAAGAATGATAATAATCTTGTAGATATCTTTTATGTTGCCGAGTGTGGGCCTCTTTATTTATTCTATCTACGTTGGCTGTTTCCCCCTTTAATTGGGGGGTAGCCGACATCAAGAAAGAAAAACAATAAGGGGATTACTTTGCTCTATGGGCAATGACGAGGGAGCTAGCGACCGTTCAGATGGCACTGCTGGAGTGCCACAGCCCATCCCCCCGGCTCTTCCACAATCTGTGTCGCTTCACAACTGCCAACTCCTCCTACTGCCCCTACCACAGGGCTACCTCTGTAAGATGCAGCCCTGTGGTAACAGCAGATGCCCATCAGAGCTGCGTTACAATCGCTCGCCACTCATTCCTATTCCTAGCATGCTCGCTTGCTTCCCTCACATCCATCCTCCTATCATTCAGGGCTCTCCTTACTCCATCCATCCATCCAAACCTAGGCCTCCCTCTAGCATTTCTCCCATCAACTCTCGCATTCATCACCTTTTTCAGCAGCCTTTCATCATCCATCCTTTCCACATGACCAAACCATCTCAGAACATTCATATCGACTCTGGCTGCAATTTCTCTCCTCACACCCGTTCTTGCTCTCACCACTTCATTCCTAACCCTATCCAATCGAGATACACCAATCATACTCCTCAGGCATTTCATCTCAAACTTTTGTTCCTTGTATATGTAAATGACCTACCAGAGTCTGTAAATTCATTCATGAATATGTTTGCAGATGATGCAAAGATTGTGAAGAAAGTATAAAACGAGAACAATGGTAGAGAACTTCAGGAGGATCTAAATAATCTGCATGAGTGGTCAGAAAAGTGGCTAATGAAATTCAATACTTCAAAATGTAAGGTAATGAGAATGGGTACAAGTGCAAGAAGGCCCAAGCTTGACTACTCGGTGGCTGGAGTACAACTTCAAGAGACAGAAAATGAAAGAGATCTAGGAGTAAACATACTGGCAGATTTGTCTCCAGAAATACATATAAATGGCATAGTAAGGGCAGCATATGCATTCTTATCAAATGTAAGGGTAGCCTTCAGGCACATGGACAAGGAAATGTTCAGAAATATTTATGTAAGCTATGTTATTCCAAAACTCGAATATGCAGCCCCCTTTTGGAATCCGCACTTGAAAAAGCACATAGCTAAGCTTGAAAGAGTTCAAAGACATGCAACGAAACTGGTGCCAGAAATACGCAATCTCAGTTATGATGAGAGGCTGAGGGAATTAGACTTACCATCACTCGAAGCTAGAAGAGTGAGGGGGGATATGGTGACAGTCTTTAAATTCCTTCATGGTTATGATAGAGTGGATAGGGATCGATATTTTGATATGGCTGGCTCTAGAACTAGAGGTCATAGTTTGAAGCTTCGTAAGAAAAGTTCTTTGCAGGATGTAAGGAAATACTTTTTCAGTGTAAGAATAGTTGATAACTGGAATTGGCTAAGCGAGGAGGTAGTTAATGCTATCTCAATCCATAGTTTTAAGGACAGGTATGATAAGTATCACTAAGTATAAAATGGAACCGATGAGGAGACGGGAAGATACGAGCTTTGGGCTCTTTCCCGTAAACACAATTAGGTAATCACAATTAGGTAATCACATTTAGTTTCTTTTCTCACTTACTTTCATACCCCATAACTCTGATCCATACATCACAGTTGGCACAACCACTTTCTCATACAAAACTTTCTTAACATTCATTTCCAACTCTATATTCTTCATCACTCCTTTCAATGCACCCAACACTTTACATCCTTCATTCACTCTGTGACACAAATCTGCTTCCACTCCACCATTTGCAGCTATAACCGAGCCGAAATACTTAAAGTGATTAACTTCCTCAAGTGTCTCTCCATACAACATAACATTCAATCCAGCACCATCCTCATTTCTTGTACACTTCATAACCTTACTCTTTCCCGCATTCACTCAAACTTCCTTCTCTCATACATTCGGGGCAAAATTCCTAGATTGCGTACAAGGGAATTTCCTACACCAACATGTAATGGAACCAACAAGGGCCAGGGGTGGGGATGAACCATCACTACTTGATCTAGTGTTCACAGATAATGTGTTGGATATTGAAAAAATTGAGTATGAACCACCAATTGGAAAGAGTGACCACTGTGTGTTGTTGATGGAGTATATCATTGAAGATATTCTGCCTGACAGCAGAGGCACTGAGGACATGAGGAGGAACTATCTGAAAGGAGATTACATCAAAATGAATGAGCTATTTGCAGTTATTGACTGGAAAACCTTATTTTACAACAAATCTGTACAAGAAATGTATTACATATTTTGTGAGAAATATGGAAATAGTAGATTGCTGCATACCTGTCACCAAAGTAGGTGTAATTCATGCCAGAGAGAAATGGTTCGATAATGAGTGTAAAAGAGCTAAGGAGTGGAGACAAATGCTGGAAAAGGTATAGGAGGAGAAAAAACATAAATGCCTGGCAAACCTACAAAAGAGCAAGAAATGATTACCTAAGTAAAAGAAGAGAGGCAGAGAGAGACTATGAGAGGGACATCACCAGGAAGGCTAAAGAAAATCCCAAGCTTTTCCACAGCTTTATCAGAGGAAAACTGAAGGTAAAAAAACAGGTTTTAAGGCTTAAGAGAGAGGATGGAAACATCACTGAGACGGATGAAGAGATCTGCAAAGACCTGAACAAGGAGTTTCAGTCAGTATTTACAGTAGAAAATACCCCACCCTCTCAGATTGCAGAGATAGAAGCTCAAGGGCCGGTATTAGAGAATATTAACCTTACAGCCACAGAGGTATGCAAGGCACTGATGGAGTTAGATGTTCATAAAGCTACAGGTCCTGATGATATATCGACTCATGTACTTAAAAAAATGCACAAACTCAATATCAGTGGCACTAAGTATCATATTTAAAAAGTCACTGGAGTCAGGGGAGATTCCAAGATGTTGGAAACAAGCAAACGTGATACCTATCTTCAAAAAGGGAAGGAGGGACACGGCTCTGAACTATAGACCAGTTTCCTTGACCAACAAGGTTTGCAAAGTTATGGAGAAACTACTAAGGAAACATATCTCTCTTCACTTGGAATCCTTCAACTTTTTGTCAGAGAGGCAACATGGCTTCAGAGAAGGTAGATCAACAGTAACAAACTTATTAGAATTTTATGATGAGGTAAGCCGAATCTTACAGGAAAGAGAGGGCTGGGCAGATTGCATATCCTAGACTTCCAGAAAGCGTTTGACACTGTTCCACATGGGAGACTTATTAAGAAGCTGCAAGCAATGGCTAGAACAGGTGGAAATGTCTTGGAATGGATTAAAACTTACTTAGAAGGAAGGGAACAGAGGGTTAGAGTAAGACACTCAGTGTCTGAATGGAGAAGAGTTAGTAGTGGAGTTCCACAGGGTTCAGTTTTAGGGCCACTTTTGTTCCTTGTATATGTAAATGACCTACCAGAGTCTGTAAATTCATTCATGAATATGTTTGCAGATGATGCAAAGATTGTGAAGAAAGTAAGAAACGAGAACAATGGTAGAGAACTTCAGGAAGATCTAAATAGTCTGCATGAGTGGTCAGAAAAATGGCTAATGAAATTCAATACTTCAAAATGTAAGGTAATGAGAATGGGTACAAGTGCAAGAAGGCCCAAGCTTGACTACTCGGTGGCTGGAGTACAACTTCAAGAGACAGAAAATGAGAGAGTTCTAAGAGTAAACATACTGGCAGATTTGTCTCCAGAAATACATATAAATGGCATAGTAAGGGCAGCATATGCATTCTTATCAAATGTAAGGGTAGCCTTCAGGCACATGGACAAGGAAATGTTCAGAAATATTTATGTCACCTATGTGAGGCCAAAACTCGAATATGCAGCCCCCTTGTGGTGATCTGTCTATCACACACAGTTCATTAGTTATACCTTGTGTGTGTTTTATTGTAATACCATAAGTAATATTGTGCATCTACCTACATGAATATATTCATTGAGAGACTATATTATAACTATTATTCATATTGTCATTAATTTCATCATTTTCTCATGAATAATTGGAATTTGTTTGTAAAGCTAATCTAAATCTTCGGAAATCCTTAATTATGTATAATATGATAAAATTATATACTTTTATTTTAGAATGTGATGCTCGTCTGCTTTGTTTACAGAACGGACGAGGACTCTCTCTGAGGACAGCATCAGGTGATGACCTATTGTTAGAGACTCGTAAAATTCGTGTAAATTTATGAGCCTCCCATTTCGCCCCTTGGACTAGTGCTGTCGAATTTGTCAAGCAGTGACTCTATTTTAATATTGTATAAAGTTTTTGGATTTTGAACAATTATTATTTTGTTATTGTGTTGTTTATTTTGATGTGTCCAGCAGTCGTGCCTGGAGCTATAACTCTTTGTTACTAAAGTAAAATTTAACCTTTTCCTTTGGGCTGAAATATTGCCCCATTATAATATTAACTCTTTTTCAATATATTTTTATATTTTATCGATGAGTCTTTCATTTAAGCCTGGATTTATGCAGTGTTCAGTTAATATTATTTAGTGTATTTGTGTTATTAACCAGTGGGAGTTCTCCACTAACTATTAAGCAAACGTAACTCATGCCCTTCCCCTTTAGTACCGTACAGTTTGTCTTATATTTAATTATAAGCCAGTAAGTTTTAGCCCAACTTTATTTGAAGTTGGTGGAGTAAATATTTTTGTGTACGGTAGCCTGCAAAAAACTGAGAGTAGACTATTCATTGACCAGGTGAAAGCAGGCATTCTGGGAATAGTCACCACAACCCTTTTGGAATCCACACTTGAAAAAGCACATAGCTAAGCTTGAAAAAAGTTGAAAGACATGCCACGAAACTGGTGCCAGAAATACGTAATCTCAGTTATGATGAGAGGCTGAGGGAATTAGACTTACCATCACTCGAAGCTAGAAGATTAAGGGGGGATATGGTGACAGTCTTTAAATTCCTTCATGGTTATGATAGAGTGGATAGGGATCGATATTTTGATATGGCTGGCTCTAGAACTAGAGGTCATAGTTTGAAGCTTCGTAAGAAAACTTCTTTGCAGGATGTAAGGAAATACTTTTTCAGTGTAAGAGAAGTTGATAATTGGAACTGGCTAAGCAATTAGGTAGTTAATGCTATATCAATCCATAGTTTTAAGGACAGGTATGATAAGTATCACTAAGTATAAAATGGAACCGATGAGGAGACGGGAAGATACGAGCTTTGGGCTCTTTCCCGTAAACACAATTAGGAAATTAAGATTGTTATACACAATGCTGATGGATTAGCTTGTAAGGCAGTAGAATTAAAAGATAGGATTCACAACAGTAAGGCAGATATAGTAGCAATTACAGAGACTAAGTTGAGTGAGGACATAAACAGTATCACAGTTTTTCCTAAGGGTTTCAGAATACTAAGGGTTGAAAGATCTGAGAGGACTGGTGGAGGGATAGCACTGCTCATAAGTGAAAGGATTCAAGTCGAAGAAATAAACTTGGCTATAGAAAGTGAGTTCAAGGAATTTCTTGTTGCTCGCATAAATACTGGATCAAAGAGCATTATAATAACTGTTGTATACAACCCACCAAGCAACCAATATAGGCTTGAAGTTTATGAGGAAAGTCATATAGGTACTATTGAAGTCATAAACTCAGTTGTTAACATGGCACGGGGAAAAAAATGTAGGATTTTGATTATGGGAGACTTTAATCATAAAGAGATAGATTGGATAAATCTTGACCCACACAGTGGTGAGGACTCATTGGGGGCAAGATTCCTAGATTGCGCACAAGGGAATTTCCTACACCAACATGTAATGGAACCAACAAGGGCCAGGGGTGGGGATGAGCCATCACTACTTGATCTAGTGTTCACGGATAATGTGTTGGATATTGAAAAAATTGAGTATGAACCACCAATTGGAAAGAGTGACCACTGTGTGTTGTTGATGGAGTATAGCATTGAAGATATTCTTCCTGAGAGTAGAGTCACTGAGGACATGAGGAGGAACTATCCGAAAGGAGATTACATCAAAATGAATGAGCTTTTTGCAGTTATTGCCTGGAGAACCTTATTTTACAACAAATCTGTACAAGAAATGCATGACATCTTTTGTGAGAAATATGGGAAGATAGTAGATTGCTGCATACCTGTCACCAAAGTAGGTGTAAGTCATGCCAGAGAGAAATGGTTCGATAATGGGTGTAAAAGAGCTAAGGAGTGGAGAGACAAATGCTGGAAAAGGTATAGGAGGAGAAAAAACATAAATGCCTGGCAAACCTACAAAAGAGCAAGAAATGATTACCTAAGTAAAAGGAGAGAGGCAGAGAGAGACTATGAGAGGGACATCACCAGGAAGGCTAAAGAAAATCCCAAGCTTTTCCACAGCTTTATCAGAGGAAAACTGAAGGTAAAAGAACAGGTTTTAAGGCTAAAGAGAGCGGATGGAAGCATCACTGAGATGGATGAAGAGATCTGCAAAGAATTGAACAAGGAGTTTCAGTCAGTATTTACAGTAGAAAATACCCCACCCACTCAGATTGCAGTGATAGAAGCTCAAGGGCCGGTATTAGAGAACATCAACCTTACAGCCACGGACCTATGCAAAGCGCTGATGGATTTAGATGTTCATAAAGCTACAGGTCCTGATGACATATCCCCTCATGTGCTTAAAAAATGCGCAAACACAATATCAGTGGCACTAAGTATCATATTTAAGGAGTCACTGGAGTCGGGGGAGATTCCAAGATGCTGGAAACAAGCAAATGTGATACCTATCTTCAAAAAGGGAAGGAGGGATACGGCTCTGAACTATAGACCAGTTTCCTTGACCAGCATAGTTTGCAAAGTTATGGAGAAACTACTAAGGAAACATATCTCTCTTCACTTGGAATCCTTCAACTTTTTGTCAGTGAGGCAACATGGCTTCAGAGAAGGTAGATCAACAGTAACAAACTTGTTAGAATTTTATGATGAGGTAAGCCAAATCTTACAGGAAAGAGAGGGCTGGGCAGATTGCATATTCCTAGACTTCCAGAAAGCGTTTGACACTGTTCCACATGGGAGACTTATTAGGAAGCTGCAATCAATGGCTAGAATAGGTGGAAATGTTTTGGAATGGATAAAAACTTACTTAGAAGGAAGGGAACAGAGGGTTAGAGTAAGACACTCAGTGTCTGAATGGAGAAGAGTTAGTAGTGGAGTTCCACAGGGTTCAGTTTTAGGGCCACTTTTGTTCCTTGTATATGTAAATGACCTACCAGAGTCTGTAAATTAATTCATGAATATGTTTGCAGATGATGCAAAGATTGTGAAGAAAGTAAAAAACGAGAACAATGGTAGAGAACTTCAGGAGGATCTAAATAATCTGCATGAGTGGTCAGAAAAGTGGCTAATGAAATTCAATACTTCAAAATGTAAGGTAATGAGAATGGGTACAAGTGCAAGAAGGCCCAAGCTTGACTACTCGGTGGCTGGAGTACAACTTCAAGAGACAGAAAATGAGAGAGATCTAGGAGTAAACATACTGGCAGATTTGTCTCCAGAAATACATATAAATGGCATAGTAAGGGCAGCATATGCATTCTTATCAAATGTAAGGGTAGCCTTCAGGCACATGGACAAGGAAATGTTCAGAAATATTTATGTAACCTATGTGAGGCCAAAACTCGAATATGCAGCCCCCTTTTGGAATCCGCACTTGAAAAAGCACATAGCTAAGCTTGAAAAAGTTCAAAGACATGCCACGAAACTGGTGCCAGAAATACGCAATCTCAGTTATGATGAGAGGCTGAGGGAATTAGACTTACCATCACTCGAAGCTAGAAGAGTGAGGGGGGATATGGTGACAGTCTTTAAATTCCTTCATGGTTATGATAGAGTGGATAGGGATCGATATTTTGATATGGCTGGCTCTAGAACTAGAGGTCATAGTTTGAAGCTTCGTAAGAAAAGTTCTTTGCAGGATGTAAGGAAATACTTTTTCAGTGTAAGAGTAGTTGATAATTGGAATTGGCTAAGCGAGGAGGTAGTTAATGCTATCTCAATCCATAGTTTTAAGGACAGGTATGATAAGTATCACTAAGTATAAAATGGAACCGATGAGGAGACGGGAAGATACGAGCTTTGGGCTCTTTCCCGTAAACACAATTAGGTAATCACAATTAGGTAATCACACACCATTCCAAATTCTTATTTATAAATCTTATTATTAAATCACATATCCCATTTTCGCCACAGATGACTTAGGATTAATAAGAGGTATATGAAACACTCCTTCCTCAACAGGGTTTATTATGTGGAATAAGTTAATAATATGTTACATAAACTTACGACTAAAGAAATTACAAGAAGAAATGAGAATCTACTTAAAGGGATCAAAACCATTAGTACTTTATAAAAAATCAAATATAAAGGAATTGCATCCTATCTAGGTTTCTTTCAAGTCATACTTTTTGTACTTAAGAATATTATTCATTTGCTTATAGAAAGAGGAAATTTTAAATGGAGAATATCTCTGACAAAATACATAACTGCTTAAATACATAACAATCTCTCCACTCCTTAGCTCTTTTATACTCATTATTGAACCATTTCTCTCTGGCATGAATTACACCTACTTTGGTGAAAGGTATGCAGCAATATACTATTTCCCATATTTCTCACAAAAGATGTAATACATTTCTTGTACAGATTTGTTGTAAAATAAGGTTATCCAGTCAATAACTGCAAAAAGCTCATTCATTTTGATGTAATCTCCTTTCGGATAGTTCCTCCTCATGTCCTCAGTGCCTCTACTCTCAGGCAGAATAACTTCAATTATATACTCCATCAACAACACACAGTGGTCACTCTTTCCAATTGGTGGTTCATACTCAATTTTTTCAATATCCAACACATTATCTGTGAATACTAGATCAAGTAGTGATGGCTCATCCCCACCCCTGCCCCTCGTTGGTTCCATTACATGTTGGTGTAGGAAATTCCTTTGTATGCAATCTAGGAATCTTGCCCCGAATGAGTCCTCACCACTGTGTGGGTCAAGATTTATCCAATCTATCTCTTTATGATTAAAATCTCCCATAATCAAAATCCTACATTTTCTCTCCCGTGCCATGTTAACAACTGAGTTTATGACTTCAATAGTACCTATATGACTTTCCTCATAAACTTCTAGTCTTTGTTGGTTCTTTGGTGGGTTATATACAACAGTTATTATAATACTCTCTGACCCAGTATTTATGCGAGCAACAAGAAATTCCTTGAACTCACTTTCTGTAGCCAAGTTTATTTCTTCAACTTGAATCCTTTCACTTATGAGAAGTGCTATCCCTCCACCAGTCCTCTCAGATCTTTCAACCCTTAATATTCTGAAGCCCTTAGGAAAACTGTGATACTGTTTATGCCCTCACTCAACTTAGTCTCTGTAATTGCTACTATATCTGCCTTACTGTTGTGAATCCTATCTTGTAATTCTACTGCCTTACCAGCTAATCCATTAGCATTTGTGTATAGCAATCTTGAGAAGACCCCATCCCCTGATCTTCTGTCATTATCTTCTTTATCTCCCCTTTGTCTGGAAGAACTCTGAAATTAAAATTTTCCTTCTCTTCTTTGTTTCTTTCCTTATTTAACCTTCTTGCCTCTTGCAACAAGTTTTTGACCTTTCCCATCTCTTCCTTGTGTTCTGTATCGTCTAATGAACACTTCTTTGAATTCTTGTAGGTTTTTCAGACTTTTTGTTCTTATCAATATTTATCTACATGTTTCCCCTCTCTCAAGGGTTACTTTTGTTAGTCTTGCTTTCCTTCCCTCGAATATTTGCCTAGTTGGTGAATGTTTACAATATCCTCAGGACTACAATCTACTCCAAGCTTTCTTATCAAGTCTACAACCATAGCTTTATTTTCTTCAAGTCTCCCCTGCCATATTGGCTCCTGGGATTCGCTTATGCCTGAGCTTACCACTGTCTTCTCTTTATCAAGTGCCTGTTTAATCAATGGATTTGCCCTTTCCATCACAACGTCTTTCATTTTTTCGAATGCTGTCTCTTTATAGTCAACTGTTTGTATGTTTTCCAGTGCCACCACCTTTACAGCCTCTTTTACTGCGACATTCCCCTGTAGTTCATATGCAAAGGAAGTTTTCATGGCATCATGTTGCATATTCAGCTCCTGGAACTCTTTTCTAAACTGTTCAATGTTTTCCTTAATCTGGACATTCCCAGCTGCAATCTCGTCTCTCTTAGAAGAGAGCAGTGAACTAACATCTAATTCATTTAGGTTGTCACTCAACTGTTTGTTGTTATCTTCTTATTTAGAAATTCTGGTTTCTAGGTCGCTCTTTTCCCCTTCCAGCTTCTTTATTCGTTTTTCTAGTTCTTTTTTTCTCCTGCCCTTGTGCTTTATATGCCTCCTCCAAAAATCTTATTTCCTCTCTGAGTGTTTCATTCTCATTCATTTCTCTATCCATATCCCGAATTTTATCATTAAGGCTTATAACTATTGCCTCTAAATCCTTGAATTTCTGTTTTAATCTCCTTATAGCTACATCTCCTCTTGCTGCTACATCCCATGGAGACCCTCTCTCATCCCTCCCCGTCCCATTGGAGGGGGAGGTTTAGGACAGAGATGGCATCATTTTCACGTTTTCCCTTTCACAGAATATAGAAAGAAGAAGAGAAAGAAAAAAAAGAGAAAAACTTTTATTTAAGCTTCACACAGAATTTCTATATCTTCATATACAGTAAGTGCTATTTAGTTACTCAATTTATCTCTTTTCTGGTAACACACATCCTAACTTAAAAATTTGACTTTGGTAATTTGAAGGAAATAAAAGAAAAAATGCAAACAAAAACAAAAGTATACTTGAAGGAAAATTCGAATTTGTATCTGAGGAGACACCCACCTGTTTCTGTTATATATTCTTCTTAACTGATAAACTCACTTGCTAACCAATATATGTTATCACAGGATAGTAAACGCATCCACATATGAGATATAATTTAACTCTTATTTTTTCTAAGGAAATTTATGTTTCACTTTATAGTTTAATGAACATTAAATTAATAAAATAATTAGAAATGGGTTCCTTCAAATAACAAAATAAATGTAACATAACACTTCTTGTTGTATATATCATAACCTAAACATTTTAATTCGAATCTATGAAGCTAGAATATTATATATCTTTTACTTTGATGCCATCTGTTACTTCCTGTCCTTTTTAGATACTATATATTACGTATTTAAAAATGTTGAGCGTAAGTTTAGGGGAGAATATTCGTACTGAACGCATCCATCGCTAATGTTTACAGTTGGTTTCGTCTTGTCATTATCTGCTCGTAGGAGAGTCAAGCACGATCGGGTTGTTAATTTAGAGTCGAAAGGATCTTCGAATCCGTGTATTAACAGGGCCAGGGGTAAAACGACCCAAGTAATTACTTATTATAGGTAAATGATTACTACTACACCCCCAGTTAGGAAAAAAAAATCTAAAGTTTATCATATTAGATATGGTTGTGTCTCCCCCAGTTATAGGAGAGTTGATAATAGAAAAGTTTTGTTTTTATTTATCATAGATATTTATTCAGTGTGTTATGTGTTCATATCACTCTTTGGGAATGTGAAAGTAACCATTTACCGTATCATTATCCAAAAAAGATTATTTCACTATTACGCGAGCCAAGGGCAGGTCTAAATAATAGGTTTGTGATTGTGACTTTTTTTCGTCGGTTATAAGCAGTTTTATTACGTTTGCAGGCCCGAAAATGGTGCTGTTCTTCCTAGGACATAACATACTAGTGGATACAAATGGTAAAATTTAAGAAGAGGGGAGTATAAATGAAATTTTTTTTTTTTTTTTTTTTTTGCGTCCTAACCTCACCTAGGGGAACGCGTACTTCCTAGAATGGGGCTCTGTTTATTTAAAAAAAAAAGCCATATTTCATAAATCCCCATGACTAAATAATACCTTGCAAATTACTGAAGAAATAGCTGTCCAAGAGCTAGAGCAGTGCCTAGTGGTTGTTAAAATGTGGCAAAAAATATTTATTTTTATTTTTTGCTGCTTGTATTATCAGTTTATGCGGCTATTGTTACATGACTATATATCTTTGGCGTTATTACTTTTTTATTTTTTTGCAACGTGGGTTTATGCTGTACATAATAAAAAGTCCTTATCAATTTGTTAGCAGTCTGTTTGTGATGTGGGGTATAGAGTTTAGGTTGTTGGCTAAAGAGTTATCTTACTGTTGAATGATGCCTAAATATGTGAATATTTTAAGTGTTTGAAATATTTCATTATTGAAAGGAAATATTATTCATAATTCCATTTACTATTAGGTCTTCACTTACTAAGAGATTTGCATACTAATGCCTTGGAAATAAGTATGTATAAAAATAAAGTTCTACTTTTAGTTCTGAAATACTATTGATACTTAGTATGTATAAAAATTTATTTCTACATTTAGTTCTGAAATATTATAAATACTTAATTTTTTCTTATACAGTATTGGGGCATCATCACTCAATCATAAAATTGATTTAAGCATTGTCCTTAGACTCATTCCCCACCCCAAATAGTGCCTCCGAAATTATTTAGAATCCATCCAACTTTTAGGATGTGCTTCTTTATTCAATATTACAAGCTACAAAATATTGTACCTTCGCATGGGATGTTATAGCTTACTGGTTATAAATTACTTAGGACTGAAAATAGCTTGCAGGGATCTATGGGTTAGTTTAGCACCCAGTAGGGGTTCAGTAATCAGCTCATTGTCTTGTAGGATTGAGTGTGACAAAAAGTATTATTTTCATTTTTTTTTTTTTTTTTCCTAAAGGGGAGACATGATTTAAACTAGTTAGTGGTGGCTGGCACAACATCAATGAATAACCCCAGTGTATTCCCTGTGTGTCATAAGAGGCGACTAAAAGTTGACGGGGTGAGGGGACTGGGAATACCCCCTTTGTATTAACCTCCTGCGAGACGTCAAAGAAGAAGGGGAGTAGAGGGGAGAGTAACTTCTCCCCAAACTTTAGTTTTGGGGTGTCTAAATGTGCGTGGTTGTAGTACAATAGAGAGCAAAAGATGTGAGATTGGGTATATGTTTGGTAGGAGGAGGATGGATGTATTGGCATTGTGTGAGACGAAGATGAAAGGAAAAGGAGAAGTGGCATTTGGTGAGGCGACAGGTATGGTGTCTGGGGTTAAAAGGGGGAGAGCGAGAGAAGGTGTGGCATTATTGCCGAGTGAATGGATGGTAAATAAGGTAGTGGAATGGAAAGAAGTGTCATCTTGGCTAATGTGGGTGAGGGTTAGGATAGGTAGGGAATTTTGGGCTTCTGGTAGTACATATGGACGAGGATGTGAGAGAAGTGAGGAAGAGCGGGATGAATTCTGGAATGAGTTAACTAGGTATGTGGATGGTATGAGTAGAAGGATCTATGTAGTTGTGTTGGGTGACTTGAATGCCAGAGTGGGTGATGGAGAAGTAGAAGGTGTTGTAGGAAAGTATGGGGTACCAGGTGGGAATGAGAGTGGCGAGAGACTGTTAGATATGTGTGTGAAGCAAGAGTTGGTGATAGGTAATAATTTTTTCAAGAAGAAGTTAATAAAGAAGTATACATGGATGAGAGAGGCAAATGGAAGAGTGAAAGAAAGAGCATTGATGGATTATGTGTTGATAGCAAAGAGAATAATTGGTAGAGTGAAAGATGTGCATGCATTTAGGGGTGTGAGTGCTGGGATGTCTGATCATATTTTGGTTGAAGCAAAAGTGGTAGTAGCAAAAGAGTGGGTATATAGAGTGGGAAGATGTAGAAGGGAAGTGGTGAAGGTGGAAGAATTGAAAAAGCCTGAGAAGAGACAGGAATATCAGGACAGGTTGAAAGTGGCATATGACAGGGTGAAAGAAAGAGAAGTTGGGGAGTTAGGGGAGGAATGAGGGTTGATGAAAGAATGTTTTGTGGGACATGCAAGTGATGTATGTGGAAAGAGGTTTGTTGGAGGTGGCATGAGGAGGGGCAGCAAGTGGTGGAATGAAGGGGTAAAAATGAAGGTGGAAGAGAAAAAGAGGGCTTTTGAGGAATGGCTGCAGTGTAACAGTAGGGAGAAGTATGAAAGATATAGGGAGAAAAATATGGAAACCAAGCGGAAGGCAGAGGAAGAGGAGGTTGGCAAATGTTAGGTGGGGACAGGATTTTAGTAGGTCATATGAGGAGAACAAAAAGAAGTTTTGGAAAGAAGTGAAGAGAGTAAGGAAGGGTGGATCGAGGATGGAAGAGACAGTGAAAGATGTGAATGGACATAAGAGGGAACAATGCAAGGAAAAGATGGGCAGAATATTTTGAGTGGTTGCTGAATGTTGAGGAAGATAGAGAGGCAGCTATAGTGGCAGTGGGGGGTGTTCAAATGCCAGTAATGGGAGATGAAAATGAAAGAGATTACAAGAGAGGAGGTGAAAAGGCATTGGATGAAACAAAAGCAGGTAAAGCACCTGGAACGAGTAGTGTGAGAGCGGAGATGTTGAAAGAAGGGGGTGTGACTGCATTGGAATGGTTAGTGAGAGTGTTCAATATATGCTTTATGTTGTCAATGATGCCAGTGGAATGGGTGATTGCTTGTATAGTGCCCTTATACAAAGGTAAGGGAGATGTGTATGAATGCTGTTATTTTAGGGGTATAAGTTTGTTGAGTGTGGTAGGAAAAGTGTATGGTAGGATTCTGAGTAATAGGATTAGGGATAAGACAGAAAATGTGATTGCGGAAATGCAGAGTGGTTTTAGGAGAGGTAGAGGTTGTATAGATTAATCCAGCCACTGAGGGGGGCAAGCCAGCCTCAACTTGGTGCTGGTCCCAAGCCCGGGTAAATGGGGAGGGTTTGCAGCAGGAAGGGCATCCAGCCATAAAAATTTTGCCAAAACCAAAATATGGCCAGTACAGATAACGAGAATAGTCACCATACTAGGGTGTTCCCCTTAGGCGACACGTTGGGGCTTCGCCTGACCCCTCCGGAAAGACAGCAAGGGCTACCCAGAATATGGGTGGGCTGGGTTGAAGAGGCAAGCTCGAGGGAGAGTGTCAGATGAGGTGCTGCGGATGGGCACTCTTAATGTGGGGACGATGACTGGGAAGGGGCGAAAATTGGTGGACCTGATTGAGAGGAGGAGAATTGGAGTGCTGTGTGTGCAGGAGACCAGGTGGAAAGGAAATAAGGCGAGGGAACTAGGTGAGGGTTGCAAATTGTTCTATAGTGGAGCAAATGAGGAAGGGAGGAATGGTGTAGGAATAATACTATCCAAAGACCTGAAGGAAATTTTACTTGGTGTGAATAGAAAGAGTGACAGAATTATGAGTTTAAGGCTGGGACTGGAGTTACGGTAGTCAATGTGGTATGTGCCTATGCCCCACAAACTGGTTGTAAAGCGGAGGAGAAGGATGTATTTTGGGAGGAGATGGACCTGGAGCTTAGAACAATTCCTATAAGGGAGAGGGTAATTTTGGGAGATCTAAATGGCCACTTGGGAATTGGGCGGGCTGGGATATGTAGAGTTCATGGGGGCTTGGGGGTGGGCGAGAGAAATGAGGGGGGAGAGAGAGTGATTGATTTTGCAGTGGCATTTGATCTGGCATTGGTCAACACATTCTTTGAGAAAAAGGAAAACAGATTGATTACATACAGTAGTGGTGGGAGGGAGAGCCAGATAGATATATTGTTGTGTAGGAGAGACCATCTGAAGGAGATTAGCAACTGTAAGGTAATAACTGGGGAGAGTGTATCAGTGCAACATAGGATAGTAGTAACTGATTGCAGGCTCAGGAAATGTAGGAAGAGTAAGAAGCCGAGAATGGACATAAGGTTGCATGAGGGTGTACAAGAATGGTGGACAGAGAATAGAAAGGTGATTTTGAGGGTTGGTGAGGAGGTACTTGGAAAGTCATCAGGAAGGAAACCCCCAAATGATAAAAGAGTCATGGTGGTGGAATGAGGAAGTGCAAGAATGGGTGAAGAACAAGAAAGAAACTAAGACAAAGGCAGATTTATCAGGCCTAGAGCAGGATAAAGAAGAGTACAAGCAGGCAAAGAAGGAGACAAAAATAGCAGTAGCAAAAGCGAAGGCAGAGACATTGAATGAAGTCTATGAAGAGCTGGAAACACCAGAAGGAGAGAAGAAAATATGGCGAATTGCCAAGGCCCGAGATGCTGCATTCAAGGACCTGACCCAAGTAAGATAAATAAAGGATAACCATGGAGTAGCTCTAGCAGAAGAGGATAAAATAAAAAGCAGATGGGAATCTTATTTTGAAGGATTACTAAATGAAGAGAACCCAAGAGCAATATTTGAAGATGGACTTCCAAATGAAGCAGATACAACAACAGTGGCTAGAAGAGAGGTAGAGCTGGCAGTAAGGAAAATGAAAAATGGAGAGGCAGCAGGACCTAATAAGATGCCAGTGGAAGTATGGAAGAGTCTTGGAGAGGAAGGCATAGATATCTTGTGGGACTTAATGCAAAAGATCTTTAGTCAGGAAAAGATGCCAGAGGAGTGGAGAGGTAGCCTAGTCATCCCAATCTATAAAGGGAAGGGAGACATTCAGGAGTGTGGAAACTATAGAGGTATAAAGTCGTTAAGTCATACTATGAAGATATGGGAGAAGATCATAGAAAGGAGACTCAGAGAGGTAACGACAATTGGAGATGAACAGTTTGGCTTCATGCCTGGAAAAGGGACAGTGGATGCCATATTTGCCTTGAGACAAATGATGGAAAAGCATCGGGAGAAACAGAAAGGACTGCATATGGTCTTTATTGACCTGGAAGAGGCATATGATCGAGTACCACGTCAAGAGGTGTGGAGGTGTGTTAGAGAAAAGGGAGTCCCCGAGAAATATGTAAGAATCATCCAAGATATGTATGAGAGGGCAGAGGCAAATGTTAAGAGCAGTGTGGGGTTGACGAAAAGTCTCTCAGTAAATGTTGGTCTGCATCAAGGGTCTGCTTTGAGTCCATATCTGTTTGATCTGGTCTTGGATGTACTAACCCAGGGTATAAGAGATCAATTACTATGGTGTATGCTCTTTGAAGATGACATTGTACTGTGTAACAAAGACGAGAGGTAGTGGAGGAGAAGCTTGAGGAGTGGAGAAGAGTGATGGAGGATAGAGCACTGAGAATCAGCAGGAAGAAGACAGAGTACTTGAGGTTGAGAGATGATGAGAATGGGGAGGTCATTTTGCAGGGGGAAGTGTTGAAAAGAGTTGAAAAGTTCAAGTATTTAGGATCAACAGTAGCAGAGGATGGTGACCTAGAGTCAGAAATAACCAACAGAATACAAGCGGGATAGATGAACTGGTAGAAAGTGTCTGGGGTGCTATGCGACAGGGGAATAGGGATTAAGTTGAGGGGTAAAGTTCATAAGACAGTTGTTAGACCTGCAATGATGTATGGAGCAGAGACATGGGCAATGAAGAAGACAAGAGAAAAAACTGCATGTGGCAGAGATGTGGATGTTGAGATGGATGTGTGGGATGACAAGAAGAAATAAGATCAGAAACGAGGTAATTAGAGGTACCTCAAAAGTTAGAGAAATATCAGATAAGATACAAGAAAGTAGACTAAGATGGTATGGTCATGTCGTTAGGAGGGATGAACAGTATGTTGGGAGGAAGGAGATGGAAATGGATATACAGGTTAGGAGAGGGAGGGGGAGACCAAAGCATATGTGGATGGATTGCATCAATGACGAGCTGAGGTCTAAAGGTTTGATGGGTGATGAGGTATGGGACAGGAACATATGGAGAACACTGGCCGGAAACATCGACCCCACATATAAGTGGGAAAAGATGTGCACGAAAAAGAAGAGGTTGTATAGATCAGATTTTTATTGTTAGGCAGTTATGTGAGAAATATTTAGCAAAGGAAAAGGATGTGGATTTTGCATTTTTGGATCTTGAGAAAGCTTATGATAGAGTTGATAGAGAGGCAATGTGGAATGTTTTGAGGTTATATGGAATTGATGGTAGACTGTTGCAAGCAGTGAAGAGTTTGTATGAGGGCAGTAGAGCTTGTGTTAGGGTAGGGAGCAAAGTGAGTGAGTGGTTTCCAGTGAGTGTGGGACTGAGATAGGGATGTGTGATGCTTCCATGGCTGTTCAGTTTGTATATTGATGCTGTCGTTAGAGAGGTGAATGATCGAGTGCGTGGTCGAGGTTTGAGAATGGTAGATGGGGATGATAACGAGTGGGAGCTGAATCAGTTGCTGTTTGCAGATGATACTGTGGTGGTCATAGTCATTGTCATAGATTTTATTGCCAAATATTTAGTATACATACAGGAATAAATATGTACATTATATTCAGAGGCACTAGCGTGCTGAGCAAGAGCTCCTTGGCATGCAGTTTAATATACATTTCACATAATTTAAAGTATGACGGCAATAATTAACAAAAGCTCCAATATAGCAATCTCATACTTATCTTGTAATAAAACAAAACAGTAGCCTGACCTTAAACCTGGACATAATGATACACCAATACTGTATTAATTATTACTCAACAGCTGCTTGATTTTGCCTAGTAAATAAATGCTGTTTGAGTTTCTTTTTAAATAAAGTTGTGCCAGTTATTGTTTTTAAATCTTCTGGTAATGCATTCCAACATTTTGGGCCAAAACAGTGAATAGAAAATTTGTACAAGGTTGTTCTCAGCTGTGGACATATCAAATTTATATTGTTACCTCTGGTTCCATGGTTGTGTTGAATAAATCTAAATAATTTTCTGTTATCATTAACATCACTATGTATAATAATAAGACAGAAATATTGTATCAAGTAATTAAATTTAAGCAAGTTTAGCTCTTGAATAAAGAGGAAGTTGAGTCATATTTTCCACTATATGTAATAGTTCTGATCAGTCTTTTCTAAGTTACCAATACATCCCTTACAAATGACGGCCAAGTACAACCCCAGATGGACAAACAGTATATAGTATGAGGATAACACAGGGAATAGTATATGCTTTTTAAGGCCTCATTTGTTAGGTTATGGCGAATTTTATACAAAATTCCACACGTCTTGGACAGTTTTGAGCAGATAGATTGAATATGATATTTCCAAGTTAAATTTTCATCAATAATTACTCCCAAAAATTTCTTACAAGCAACTCTTTTAACTTCATACCCATTCATATTAACTTGACCAATATTGTGTACTACAGATCTATTTTGAAATAAGATATAGTCAGTTTTGGAAACATTTAGCTTTAATTTATTAACAGAGACCCAGTTGTTAAGTTTTTCTTGTTCACTATTTAAAACTGAATGCAGGTGGTCAAGGTTATTATCATGTAAGAGAAGGTTGGTGTCATCTGCATAAAGAATATATTTGAATTTATTACTGGCATTGGAAATATCATTTATATAAACTAAAAATAACAATGGGCCCAGTATTGATCCCTGTGGTACACCCCTCTCAATAGTTTGCATCAAAGATGCTTTCCCATTACAATATACGGCTTGTTTTCTATTTTTCAAGTAGCTATTAAATAACTGTAATGGTGTTCCCCTAATACCCACACAAGTTAGTTTTTCTATTAGTATATCATGGTCTAATGAGTCAAATGCTTTGGACAAGTCTAGGAAAACCCCTGCAACAAAGTTTTTATTTTCCAAATTTTGATAAACATCACATGTAAAGTTCATTATTGCTTTTTCAGTGGTCTTATTATTACGGAATCCGTATTGATTTTCGGATAATAGGTTGAACTTTTCAAGGAATTCTTTAAGTCTGTGAACAATCGCTTTTTCAAACACTTTACTTAAAGACTGTAAGATAGATATAGGTCTATAGTTATTTTCATCATCTACAGTGCCTGACTTAAATATAGGTATTACTTTAGCACTTTTTAGTTTGTCTGGAAAACATCCTTGCTGAAAACATAGATTGATTATGTGGGTAAGTGGGGTACCAATGTAATGGGCAGTGACCTGGAGTAGTTTTGATGGAATTTCATCATATCCCGATGCTGTATTTGGTTTTAAGGTTTTTATATATTTAGTGACTTCCTCCCTTGTTACAGGATACAAGTAAAACAAAAAGTCTGGTGGATTATTAAGAAACTGTCGGTGTGAGTTTTGTTGCACATTTTGTTGTTCCTGTGTTGGTTGTGCTATAGTTAAGAAATGATTATTTAAGATATTAGCAGTGTGGTCATTATCATTTTTTAATTTGATTTCCTTTGAATGATTAATTTGTTTTCATCCCATTAGGCTGTTTATTGTATTCCAGGTGGACTTGCTGTTTCCTTGTTCCTTCTTAAGCTTATCCTGAATTATCTATTTTTTGCAGCTCGGAATAGTGTTACTAATTTGTTCCTGTAAGCTTTATATCTGGTTCCAAAAGACAGAGGCCATTTTGATGCAAGCCTTGCTAATCGGTGTTTTTCTTTGATACTATTTTTTAATCCTGCAGTTATGTGTGCGTATCTGTTGTTTTTATTATTTACAGTCGATTTTCTTAGAGGAAAGCCATCTAGAATTTATCTCTAAATGTACAGTGAAATTTATTAAAAGCTTCATTTGCATTATTTAGGTCAATGATATGTTGCCATTTTTCATGTGATATATCTCTAGTAAATTTAGCTATGTTATCATTAGAGTAATGTCTTTTTTTCTACATATGCATCAAATTTATGTTCTTCTTCTTTAAACTGGGAGTATACTGCGAAATGATCTGTTATGTCGGTGTACACTATGTAATTACTTATGTTGTCTTCAAGATTTGTGGTCCAGATATGATCGATTAGAGATGCACTATTTTCAGTTACTCTCATAGGTTTAGTAGTTATTGGAAAGCAGCCACGTGAATACATTAAGTTTATAAAATCAGTTACTCTTTGATCATTTATTTTAAACAAATCTAAGTTCCAATCACCGAATAAATAAATAGTTTTGTACTTTTTTCTTGCTGCAAAATCAAATACTTTCAGTAAAGCTTCAAGGAATTCAGGCATGTTCCCCTTTGGTGGTCTATATACAGATGCAAAGAAGCAATTTTCCTTACCGTTATGTGCCTGTACACTAACACATTCAATGAATCGTTCCATTATACTGTACTCCTTTATAACACTCGAGCTATACTTATTAGCTACATACATACATACACCTCCACCTTTCCTGTCTCTGTTCTGAGTGAACATATTGTACCCTGTTATATTATACAATGATTCCATATCATTATCCAGCCTAGTCTCAAAAAAACCCATTACATCACATATATTATTTTCTGTTAAACATTGATCAACAAATATTTGAATATTATTTGCAAGACTTCTAATGTTCATGCACAAAACCGAAAATGCATTAGATTTATTTAAATTTGAATACAGTTCATTTAAGTATATATAAATTGAAAAAGTGTTAGTTGCGTTTCTCGTATTATTAAAAAACAAATCTATTTCATTTTCAAGATCAAGTGGGTTAAATATCATCTTATCAAGCTCATTGATACGTAAATAATTGGGAAGTACTTTGTCGTTGTTTGTTAGCCTTATAAGTTCATCGTCACTAATGGAATAGTATGGGAGGTATCTATTTACAGCCATGGTGAAGAAATAAATTATACTACTTTTACATTGCTGACTTACAAGCTACCATTTACTTCTACCATATCTTACCGGGTTCTTCCGGCCATTTATTGGTTTAAGGTGCGAGCGTTTTATAGCTCCCGTGGCGGGAGACACGGCAGGAGGGGGTGCGGGTGATAACATATCACTCTCCCGCCCCCCCACTCCTGCGTCCCCCACCTCCCGCACCACCGATCCTGGTCAACTCCTCATCCACGCCACCCACAGCACCAGCCACACTCTCGATGTCATATCGTTCCTTCACTGTTAGCTTCGTATGTTTAAAGTAGGCAAATTTCCCTTCTGATCTAGCCTTTTTTAGTTGTGGTATCTGTGCAGATTTTATTGCCTGTGATGCGGCACACAGGTCATCATTAAGGTAGATCTTGGTGCCTTTCAACTTTTTGGCATTTCACATGACCGTCTCTCTGTCACATTAGTGAGAGAAATGAGCCACTATGGTGCGAGGTTTGTCATCACGAAGTGGTCCCACCCTGAGATCCCTCTCCAACGTCATGCCTTCTAGCTGTAATGTATCGGCTATCAGGGCTGATACCATCGTCGTTGTTTGCTCCCAGGTCTCCCCATCGTGTCTCTCCTCTTCACCGCTTAATCGGATGTTGTTTCTTCTGGAATAGTCTTCTTGGTAATTCAAGCGTTCTTCTAAGGTGGTTATTTGTTGATTTGCAGAATTTATTTGTTGAGATAGATTATCGATTGTTTTTTTGTCGTTACTCTTTTCTTTCTCATGAATTTTAATAGTCGATTTGAGGTCATCAATTTCTTTCTGGCTGAACTCCAGGCTTGTCGTCAGGTCGAAAAGTGTGGATTCGAGTGATTTTATCCTGTCATTAAACTGTTTCACCATTACCTCCATAGCATTCTTATATGCATTTTCTTGAGATTCCAATAGTTTGGCAATAACAGTTGGATCCATTGTTGTTAAGCAGAGCCGCGGTGGAAGCTCAGTGACGTCACAACACCAGTGCGCATGCGCAGAAGTCAGCCAACGGGTCAAGAGGGGATGTAGAGTAGGGATTCATATCTCTCATATATTTCACTTAAAAAAAAGCAAGTTCAGCACTACTCACAACTCCTGCAAAACCCTCTAGAGAGTCACTGTGGTCTTAGATACCTTGCTTGGGTGATTTAATGTCCGTAGCAGGTCACGGTCTCTTGTTTATTCCTAAATATTGGAGAGCTCACAAATTGTAAACAGTACCAGTCACACACTCTTGGTGGCAGATTCAGAGGAGAAGCTGTGTCAGTTAGTGTCAAAATTTGGAATGGTGTGTGAGAGAAGAAAGTTGCGAGTGAATGTGGGAAAGAGTTAGGTTATGAGGTGTACAAGAAATGAGGATGGTGCTGTATTGAATGTTATGTTGAATGGAGAGACACTTGAGGAAGTTGATCAGTTTAAGTATTTAGGCTCGGTTTATAGCTGCAGATGTGTGTCACAGAGTGAATAAAGGATGTAAAGTGTTGGGTGCGTTGAAAGGATTGATGAAGAATAGAGGGTTGGAAATGAATGTTAAGAAAGTTTTGTATGAAAAAGTGGCTGTGCCAACTGTGATGTATGGATCAGAGTTATGGGGTATGAAAGTAAGTGAGAGACGGAAACTAAATGTGTTTGAGATGAAATGCCTGAGGAGTATGATTGGTGTATCTCGGTTGGATTGGGTTAGGAATGAAGTGGTGAGAGCAAGAACGGGTGTAAGGAGAGAATTGGCAGCCAGAGTAGATATGAATGTTCTGAGATGGTTTGGCCATGTGTAGAGGATGGCTGATGAAAGCCTGCTGAAAAAGGTGATGAATGCGAGAGTTGATGGGAGAAATCAACTCTCGCATTCATCACCTTTTTCAGCAGTCGAGGCCTAGGTTTGGACGGAAGGATGGAGTAAGGAGAGCCCTGACTGATAGGAGGATGGATGTGAGGGAAGCAAGTGAGCGTGCTAGGAATAGGAGTAAGTGGCGGGCGATTGTGACGCAGCTCTGATGGGCATTTGCTGTTACCACAGGGCTGCATCTTACAGAGGTAGCCCTGTGGTAGGGGCAGTAGGGGAGTTGGCATTATGAAGCAACACAGGTTGTGGAAGAGGGGGCAGGAGGGGCTGTGGCACTCCAGCAGTGCCATCTGAACAGTCGTTAGCTCCCTTGTCATTGCTCATAGAGCAAAGTAATCCTCTTATTGTTTCTTTTATTTCTTTTTTTTTAAGTCGGCTACCCCCCAAATTGAGGGAAACAGCCAAGGTATATGATGAATGAAGTATTAGTTGTTGATTATTTTTAACAGGCAAAATATCAAATCGTTGTATTAGGTTAGGTTTATAGATTAATCTATATCATATCAAATATGAATTGTTAAGCCATATAATTTTTTGGATATTATTCATGGAAGCTAATATTGTTGAAGGTAAATGCAAAAATTAGGTATTGTTGCAGGCAGTTTTTGAAAGGGGATGTTAAATA
This sequence comes from Halocaridina rubra, assembly GCA_037179515.1. NCBI lineage: Eukaryota > Metazoa > Arthropoda > Malacostraca > Decapoda > Atyidae > Halocaridina > Halocaridina rubra. The sequence goes on along the minus strand of JAXCGZ010011610.1, from coordinate 13,283 downwards.
CATCTCTACTAATGTTACCTGAGGTTATGCACCATACTCTCCCTTTGCTCCCATTACATATCCCAGCAGCCTTATCAAAGTCACATATTTTAGAGCACAGTAATTCTTATCAGTAGTGAAAACCACACACAATATATATACATTAAATTGATTTGGAAAACTGTATGTTTAGTACAGAAGAAATTGTTGATTTGATAAAGAAAACAAGCTTCAAAGACAATCAGCTATAGATGCTTTGGTGAGAGGATAATTGATAATCAAAATACTGCAACTGAAAGTTGACCTTGTTTTATGCACCACTTTGTCTTTCACCTCTAACACTTTTATGTGGGATCGATGAGCTTTACTCGTTTCTTGCAATAATTTCTGTTAAGCACATCATCCTCTTCTAATCTCTTCTTCCTTGTAACTATATTTAATCAATTGAGGGAGAACAGTTCAGAGGATGATGTGGTCAAAAAATGTTTCCCAAGGCGCTTGTTCTGTGAACAGTGTATGAACAAGCAACACAACGTAGTTAGGCTATGTTTGTGGTTTAACTAGTTCCAATACATATTATGTAAAAGGCATCCTTTTACTTACCCTTACACTTCTGACCTAAAAACTTAGAGGGTTTACATCTGTGACTTTCTTTAATTAATCAATACTGTTTCTGAATAATGCACATTTGAATGTCCCCCCTACAATATATTGTATGAATTATGCAGATATCATGTTCTTCACTGCCCTGACAGCAGTACAACTTTGCTGGTTGTATTTTATATGAAAAAGTAAATGATATTCCAAAATATATATTTTAGGATTTCTTTTGGAGTATGTAAATTACAGCTGTGCTTGTTTTTATTGATTGGTACAGTTTATCGCTATGTTTAGTGTATAGATGAGTTTTGATTGGTAATACAAAAATTAAAGCAACACAAGAGGATCTGGCTCATATACATACTCTTTGGTGTTATGAGAATCTGAACTCATTTTGATTTGGCAACATGATGTAAACAATTGCAGTAGCCTTAGAATATATATTGCTAGGGTAGCTTTTTTATTTGGTTTGAACTCATAATATGTATGTACAGTATTTGAAATTTATGATGCCTACTGTAATCATTAATGTTTATTATTTGTATAAGTTAATTAAATAAAACTTAGGAGTACCAGATACATTGAGAACCAGTAAGTATAGCATCTTGTTTCTTCGTAAGATATCCCAAGTTCAACTCTCTAGGACCCTGAGATGGTTCATAAAGCTTCTTAACGTCAGACCCATATGTAGATAGGAAGGAAAAGATGGAAGCCTCCTACCTGTTGTAAGCTTTATTTCCTCATTCATACTCAGCTGGCTCGTACAGTGCTCCTTTAGTTATGTGAAGTTCTATTGTAAAGCTATATCTACACAAGCTTGGGTTTCTATAAGGATAATAACACCCATCCAGCAGCTTTGTTGAGGAAATAGTATGTCGTTTTGTTTATACTGTGTAGACTTTGGCTATCACACATCTAGGAACTATTTCAACTGTACTCTTCCTTTCAGATTAGCAAAAGACAATCAGAAACAAGGGGACCGAACTGCAGCTATGGAGACTCTGACGTAAGTAACATCTTTCATTTTTTCCTATCACATTACAGTACTTGCCCATTGGAATACCGAGGGTTCTTTAAAATTAACATCTTGAGTTAAATCACATTAGCTTTTTTTATTTGAAAATTTACAGAATAGTGACGTTACTTTGGTAGTGTGACTATAAGATTATATCCTGTAGCTTAGAGTTAATCTATGATTATGTGGTGAAGAACTCTTCCTAGAAATTTGAAAGTTTTTTTATACATACAGTATTGCCTTCTACCATACGGGTGAACAGGGTTACCATAGCCAAGGAGAACAGTGCTCCTTAAGAATATAAAGTAAACTAATGTATCATTTCTTTTATTAAATATTTGCTCAGTAACAATTATGCACACTACCTACAGTAAATGAGACCTAGTCATTCCCAGTACTAGGTTGCAGAACCAGTTTTAGGTTTCCATGGTTTACCCTGGTCTCTTGTTGAGTGTTTATTTTCACTCTTTGATGTTTGTCAAGTTAGCTTGTATCACCTAGCACTATCACAGTTTATCTCTCACACGCCTTTTTTATGTATAAATGTGTAGAAAAAATCACGAGCATATAGTATTGTAATCAAAAAGAGAAATGTGAAAAATGGTACTATGGCAAGCATTGATACTATGTGTATTTGAAAAGGAAGTACTGTATGCATAATTGTTTTGCTTGTCAAGATCTCATTTGTGTGTCTGAAGTGGGATAAAACTGCCAGCTATGTTCAATCACTTCTTGTTAAATTTTCATGGGCTTGTGAATCTGTAGTTAACATTTTTGAATTTAGGCAGTTTTCCAGATTAAAATCCCTAACCAGAGAGATTATTCATGTTCTTGAAGTGGCAGCCCCAGCTTTACATTTCAAGCCATAATTGAGGCGTGTAGTCCTGCTGTTAGTGAGATATTGGTAGGTAAGTATTGATGATATAGTAGGAAATTATAGTGTGTTCTCTGCGTAAGTATTTGCCTCTTTTATTATTTGTTTCAGGATATCATGCATTACTTGGAATGTACAGACTGGATGGCCAGAGCAAGATCTTCATACTTTGGTTGGCATATCCAAAGATTCCATCATTAAACGTACCACAGATGATCATCTCCCTGATATCTACATTATTGGGTGAGTGATTTTATGCTTATAATGTTATCTTCTAGATATTTATATATTTTATTGGTTTAGGCATATATGTTTTATTCTCCTTCATGCAAATTGAGGGATCATAGTTTCTTTTGTTATTGTTCTTATCTCGATTTTGGACGTGCATGAATTGTACTTTCATTGCTGACGTTTGGACATGTACACTGTTATAAGTGCTAGCTTTTTTATTTTATGGATGTGCAGATGTTGTGACCCACTTTTGACTATCTTATGGCTGAAAATGTTGCTGAACGAATTTTTTGTTGAAGTACTGAAAATTTGCTCGAGAAGATGCCTTGCATAAATAATGTGGTGACTAAAATATGCAGATCCAAAATGTAAGTAAATGATGGATCTGGTGATTAGAAATGTAAAACAACTTCTATAAATATCTAGATATAAAAAAAAGCAAATATATGATAAACAATATCCTGCTGGCTAGTACAGTGGTAACGCGCTGGCTTCGCATTCACGAGGTCGAAAGATCAGTTCCTGTCCAATACCAAGAGTTTAAGCTGTTTACTGGCAGGAACTGCTGTGGTTGTACACCACAGTGGGGGGTTGGGGCTTGCCCCGGCTGACGAATACCCATTGTATAATGAAATGGAAATAAAGTTTGTTTGTTTTACACATCGGTAACTTAGCAAGAGTAGGGTGAATTGTACATATTGCAAGGGATATTTGGTTTTTCTTGTCTCTTTTACAATGCCATACCCCACAGAATTTTTTTTTGTCATAGTGCCATATCCCACTGACGTTTTGCTTTCATAATGCCATATCCCACTGAAGTTTTACTTATATAAGGCCATATCCAACCGAAGTTTTCCTTTCAAAATGCTATATCCCACTGAGGTCAAAGTGCCCACAACAGAATGAATAACAAGGAGGAACTAGCCTTCAACATACCCCACCCAAGGCTCACTTCTGTCAGTTGTTCTCTTGCAAGGAAAATAAATATCTGGGAGGGATGATATTTAAACCTTATCCTTTTAGTTGGCTCTTACAACACAGATGAAGTACAAGGGCAGAAGTCTTTCTTTCATACCTCCAAGTGGAATTAAGCTTGAACTATTCCCTTTTTTTATAGAATAATTGGTTTGGGCTTGGTTAAATTATAACACTTTAAATATAACACTAAAACTCTTCCTCCTTCTTTCTTTATTCTTATAACGTATCTTTCTTCAAAAAGCAGATATATCGTCATATCACGGCCTAATCCTGCCGTATCTCTAGGTCCTCAGTACTTCGAGTGTTCTATCAGCCTGTCCTTTTTCTATTGTGTATCATTTCCGTATTTCTGCCTTGTCCTTGACATCCTGCTTTTTCTTCGTCTTGGTGTTTTCTTCTTGCCTGGGCCTGTTGAGGGCAGTTTTCTTACCTGTCCCAGTTTACACTAAGAAAAAATTAAATTAAATTGCAAGCTACTGCTGGATTACTTTTTCTTTTGTGTTCAGGTGGAAAAACTAGAGAGAACTAAAAACTTTTACTATTAAGTTATCATGAATTTTGCTTCTGAAGTTAATATATTGAGTATGGATTATTCAGAATTTTTCTGGTTACGCTTTTTGCTGTGTTAAATAAGCATTGTTATCACAGATTTAAGTGGCCTATTCAGCCTTGTTAGAATATTTGAAGCGTAAATGTTTTTAGCTGTTAACTGAACACCAGGAAATTTTTTACCTTAAATTACCTTTTCCTGGAGGTACCAATTACTGGAAATATATCTGAACATGATATGTAATATTCGCTGAACATGTATGGATAATTATCTGTGATACAGTCATCATAATCAGTTAAAAACTAGTTAGTGCCTTGGTTAACGTTTGTTATTCACATTATTTCTATAGTAATGGAGTGAATGAATAGGAAGAACAAATGGTTTAAGATGTCATTTGAAACTGAAGTTACACTCTAGCACCTTGAATACAAATGATCTTGTGGTATTTTATTTTGACAGGTAAGGCACATAAAGTTAGAAATATTAAAAGTATTAGAATTCTTCTCCTTTTTATACTCAGAAGTTCTGATCATGAAAATTCAGATGCATAAAGTCTTCACCAGTATGCAGTGCTCTTTTCAGTAAGATTATTGTTCACTTTATTCAATATTTTATATTAATTGTTCAAAGTTGGTATATTTCAGGCTACAGGAAGTAAAATCCCAACCACAGAATGTAGTAATGGACACTCTATTTGAAGAGCCATGGACAAGTGCCTTGAGAGAAGTCATTGGACCTCACGATTATGTCCGAATCGTGGGAGAGCGGTTGCAGGGCATTGTCACAAATGTCTTCGTCAAGAGACGTCATCTTCCTCACGTTCGTGATATGCATACAGCTGTAACTAGAACTGGTTTTGGTGGTTTGTGGGTAAGTTATTGATGTATTTATATCTATATGCAAAGTTGTCATATGTTGTTTGTAGACAATCACCAGCATATGAGAAAGAGTTAAATGATAGGAATACAATTACATCAGTTATCCCTGGTGGTAAATGAGAAAGAGTACCACACTAGTATTTTATGCATGTCACAAGTGCCAACTGAAATGAATAGGGTAAAAAAGTGTTGCCAACTCCATCCTTGAATTTTTTCTTGCCACAGATTAGGGGGTAAGGGTGACCAGGTTAAGATGAAACCCTCCACCTTTGTTTGTTTGTTCAGTCATGCTTATTCTGCCAGTTTCAGTGGGACATTGCATCGTGTTTGTGAAAAAGAAGAAAGAATTATATTCTGATTTGAAGTTAAATCCAGTGCTATTTTCTTTATTTCTCTTCATTGATATATGATTTGTAGAGCATATATTTTTTTAAGCTCTATTATCAGAGTGCTGCTAATGCTTTTAGTACAGATGTTTGTGGTATTTAGTATTTAAAGACTGAAATTTAAATAGTTTATGGTAATATGAAAAGGATTCATAAGTGATATGTTTTCCCTTATTCAAGATTTGAGTGATATGAAGCTATTATCATCTTTGTTTGAGTCTTATCCATATTTGGTATTGTATACAGGAATATTCTTTGGGCAGCATTCCACTTGTTAATCACGGCTTTTATGCACCTGTTAAACATGGATCTGCAAACCCTTCTATATGTAACATTTTACCAAAAGGAAAAATTGTCTTGTTTAATGCATATTGATTTTTCCATTATCGAAATATTGAACAGTTTTATACGAAATGGAGAAGAATATCATAAATACAATGGAAGGATGTTTAGCAACCTTGAAAAGAAGAAATTTATGCATTATTATTGTATTTTTTTTATATCAATATAATGCCATATCCTGCTGATGCGGGAAGGGTGACTATAGCCAGAAGAAGGTGAGCATCAGTACTCCAGCAAATCTTGCCTATCCTAACACCTTAAATCAGTCGTTGTGGCAAGAATAAGCTTCAGAGAAGGAGAGATTACCAACCTTCCTTCCCTTTTTTCATGTGGTTGGCTATTATGATACGTTGGATACAGGGTAGAATTTTCTCCCCTACCACCAGAGATAGTAAATGTAAATGCTTGACTATTGTGTTTTCTATATCTTACCTTCTTTTTTATTTCAGGGAAATAAAGGAGCAGCTTGTATTCGATTTTCTGTTTATGGGTGCTGTATATGTGCTGTCAATTGTCATTTGGCTGCCCATGACTCAGGATATAAGGAAAGGATAGAAAATTTCAATACTATCATTGACTACACTAGATTCCCTATCCCTGAAACGAGTAATATCTTATTCCACGAGTAAGTTTTTAATGATGTAATTATGATATATGTTTGAATGAATGTTAGAAATAGTAAAGTTGAATGCAGTTGTATTATATTTTATTGGGATGAAAAATGAAGAAATCTGATTGTATAAAAAACTGGTAATTCCATCCTGCTGTTCATTGAATAGAGATCAAATTTTTATGTAGCACAAGTTGTATGCTTTCTTGTTACTTTGAATATGCATATAAGTTTGGCTGGTGACTCTTGAGAACACTCTGACCTTTATAAAAACTGTAACTACTGAGTTGTATTTATATGTGACATATTGACCGATAGAAAAATTAATATTCAACCACTTCTTAAAAACGGCCTTATTTTTGCAAAACACTCCAAATTATAGTGTATGTTAATATATAATATTGACTTAACCACCTAATGCTATATTTATTCACAGCTATGTCTTTTGGCTTGGTGATTTGAACTTTCGCCTAGACAGCAGCTTGACGAGTGAAATCATATCTAAAAGAGCAACTGATGGTGATTTAGAAAAGCTTTATGAAATGGATGAGCTTCACAAAGCGCAGAAGAGTGGAGATGCTTTCTCTATGTTAAAGGAAGGGCCTTTAACCTTTCTACCTACTTACAAATACCAAGAGGCCTCCTCCACTTATGACCTGGCGTAAGTATATTCACAAGTTTTTTTATGCATAGAACCTGTAGCTGTTGTACTAAAGCCATGCTATCTCACTTCTTTTGTTAAATTTGTAGCCACCCTGCTGCCTCAGTAGATTATGGCATCTCCAAAGAAAGAAAACTGGATGGTTTTAGTGTTTCATATCTGTAGTGTCTATTCTCAGTTTTTAACTTGGAACATTTTTCCTTAGTCTTTATGTAATTCTTGCCTATATATGCATAAAAAAATTATGGTCATGCTCACTTTCATAATGTCAGGAGCAGGGCTCATACAACACATCTGCTCAAACAGTGAAATATTATTGGAAATATGTGTAATTTTAGTGTAACTGTAGACCAGAGGACTATTGTATAAGAACATATCTAAAATTGGTGAGATAGTTAGAAACATTGTAATTTAGAAATATAAGAGCAGAAATAATCGTTGAGAGTTTGATTAAGAAAGTCCCGAGAAATAATTGATTAATATTCCATGACAGTGCATAGATTATTTGGAGTGTAATTGAGCCTTTGGTGGAAGAAAGTATTAAAAAATAAAGTGTATGTATATTTTCCAAAAAGGTAAAGGTAGCCCCTTTTGCTCTTTTGTACATAGAGCCTTTTCCAAGATCATTATCTGATAGTCTTTGAGAGAGCTTTGATTTATCAGGGTGTAATCAAACATTTGTTGGAGGAATGTAGGAAAAAAAAAATAGTGTTTAACTGTTCCAGATATCTAATGGTAGTCTTTGTCTTGTACATATAACTTATTCTAAGAGCATTATTATATAGTCTTTAATAGAGCATTTAGTGTTTGCAATGTAGTTCTTAACTATGGTGGAAGAACAGAGTTAAAGAAATAGTCGCTGTATCTAGGTTTGGTTTGTATACAAATATAAATGTTCTTTTGTTTTATCTTTTCGCCACATTATAATAGCAAACTTTTTATCTTTCTTATGAACTAAATCCTCCTCAAGCTCGCATGTCCACTACTGTAGCAAAAGAAAGACTTGAACTTGATGTAGAGGTACATTATTATCTATTCATTTGCTAGTTGTTTCTCCCATTGAACTCAAGAATGGAGGATTAGCAGTCCATTGGTTCCCTCCTAGTAATTGCTTCCTGCACATTGGTAAATCATACACATAGAAATAAATGGGGAAAATTCTCTCTCCTACTACCAATGATAATTGTAATATAGAACATATTTGATAAATTTCACATATATAATTTACATTTTAGTATGTCAGTAGTATATTTTTCCAGCATTCTCATAGTAATACTTATCTTTTTACTGCAGGCGAAGACCAGCATGGACTGATAGAATATTACATCAGGTTCATGTGGATGCATATGAAAATGTAAAATTAGGGGTCAAACAGATGTCTTATACATCGCTAGACTCCTACACTCAGTCTGATCATAGACCTGTGACCTCGACTTTTAGCATTAAGGTATGTTAACTCCATATAAAATGAGATGGATAAATGGGATGAAAAGAGCATTGGACGCACGTGGAGCAGGGAACAGAGAAAGCAAGAGATAGGAATGAGTGGAGAAACATTATGTATACGAGATGTGGTTCTAAGGCAACTCATACCTACTTAAACAGTAAACTGGGATTTGTGGGTGTAAGGGGAATGCTATGAGATTAAGCGATGAGAGTAAACCAGCTGCAGCTGTTGGGCCTTACAGCAGAGAATCCTTGCCTACTTAATCGGTGGATGACGTAAGCAGGGCGGTAGCGTCCCTTTATTCCCAATGAGCTAAGAGGAGTGATCGAGGAATGTTAATTTCTGGTGAATGTGTGTGCTTACACTTGGCCAACTCCTTTGCAAGTGGGATTGGGCCCATTTTATGTATGTATATAAAATTCTTAATTGAAGGAAGTTTCTTTCAGTTATTTTTTATTTCCGTAAAACAGGGGTAAGATTTCAGCTTGAAGGATGGGGAGGAGAATCAGGATATGTGTTTGGTGTTATCTCAGTAGTTTATTGGGACATAGAAACTTTTCTCTTCCACTTATGTTCGTCTGGTTAAGAGTAATCGCCATTTTTAGTTTACAATTTGGATGGTTCATATATATAACTTGATCATTATTTTTTTTATTATTTAATTTTATGCATCATTCTTATAATTGATATCCATATATATTATTATAGCATCTCTTGATTATTATATCACATTGCTAATTAATAAGCTGAAAGGTCTTTATAGGATTCATTTTATTTTGCCTTCAAAAGTTCGTGTGACACATGTGACACTGTGCTGTAATTTAAAGCATTATTATTCATCTTTCAGTAACTGCGTTGATCCTTCATTATATAACCCAGTAAAATAGTGGCTAAAGAAAAGGAATTTAAATATGCTTTACATAAATAAGTGAAGGAAAAGAATATGGAAATTCTGTAGACGATGGGAAACAGAGAGAATCTTAAAGATATTTGCAAGATTGCTGTATATATTTACGTTCCTTTAGCTTTTTACTATTTTCCTTATTTGTAATAACATAAATAAAAAGCTATATAATTTCTGTAGAATCTTTGATGTTATACATCTTAATGTTGTAGTTTTACTGAGCACAGTGCTTCTGTATTGACACCAAACAAAATCTTTGCATATCACAATCACTTGCTTTTCTTCTATTTACTTGTGTAGTGCAGTAAAGGTTTGGTTATTCAATCAAAGATAAAGTACAGTAGTTTACTTAGGTATCATGGTTACTTTAATTAGTTGGTGACTTTAGCATACAGGGGGTCCTATACTTATGGTGGAGTTCCATTCCTCAAGATGCGTTGTAACCTGATTTTCCACATAAGTCAGAACACCCCTAAATATGCACTTACATCACAGACCTATGCTAACGTTGTAGTAAAGTTCATAAGATAAGACAAACATTTCTATGACTTATGAAAACATAACTAGGACTAATTCCTTTATATATATATATATATATATATATATATATATATATATATATATATATATAGTAGTGTATGTATGGTATGTATGTATGTATGGTATGTATGTATGTATGTATGTGATGTAGGCCTAATTGTGTTTACGGGAAAGAGCCCAAAGCTCGTATCTTCCCGTCTCCTGATCGGTTCCATTTTTAGACTTAGTGATACTTATCGTACCTGTCCTTAAAACTATGGATTGAGATAGCATTAACTACCTCCTCGCTTAGCGAATTCCAATTATCAACTACTCTTACACTGAAAAAGTATTTCCTTACATCCTGCAAACAAGTTTTCTTACGAAGCTTCAAACTATGACCTCTAGTTCTAAAGCCAGCCATATCGAAATATCGATCCCTATCCACTCTATCATAACCATGAAGGAATTTAAAGACTGTCACCATATCCCCCCTTACTCTTCTAGCTTCGAGTGATGGCAAGTCTAATTCCCTCAGCCTCTCATCATAACCGAGATTGCGTATTTCTGGCACCAGTTTCGTGGCATGTCTTTGAACTTTTTCAAGCTTAGCTATGTGCTTTTTCAAGTGCGGATTCCAAAAGGGGGCTGCATATTCGAGTTTTGGCCTCACATAGGTTACATAAATATTTCTGAACATTTCCTTGTCCATGTGCCTGAAGGCTACCCTTACATTTGATAAGAATGCATATGCTGCCCTTACTATGCCATTTATATGTATTTCTGGAGACAAATCTGCCAGTATGTTTACTCCTATATCTCTCTCATTTTCTGTCTCTTGAAGATGCACTCCAGCCACCGAGTAGTCAAGCTTGGGCCTTCTTGCACTTGTACCCATTCTCATTACCTTACATTTTGAGGTATTGAATTTCATTAGCCACTTTTCTGACCACTCATGCAGATTATTTAGATCCTCCTGAAGTTCTCTACCATTGTTCTCGTTTTTTACTTTCTTCACAATCTTTGCATCATCTGCAAACATATTCATGAATGAATTTACAGACTCTGGTAGGTCATTTACATATACAAGGAACAAAAGTGGCCCTAAAACTGAACCCTGTGGAACTCCACTACTAACTCTTCTCCATTCAGACACTGAGTGTCTTACTCTAACCCTCTGTTCCCTTCCTTCTAAGTAAGTTTTTATCCATTCCAAGACATTTCCACCTATTCTCGCCATTGATTGCAGCTTCCTAATAAGTCTCCCATGTGGAACAGTGTCAAACGCTTTCTGGAAGTCTAGGAATATGCAATCTGCCCAGCCCTCTCTTTCCTGTAAGATTTGGCTTACCTCATCATAAAATTCTAATAAGTTTGTTACTGTTGATCTTCCTTCTCTGAAGCCATGTTGCCTCACTGACAAAAAGTTGAAGGATTCCAAGTGAAGAGAGATATGTTTCCTTAGTAGTTTCTCCATAAGTTTGCAAACTATGCTGGTCAAGGAAACTGGTCTATAGTTCAGAGCCGTATCCCTCCTTCCCTTTTTGAAGATAGGTATCACATTTGCTTGTTTCCAGCATCTTGGAATCTCCCCCGACTCCAGTGACTCCTTAAATATGATACTTAGTGCCACTGATATTGTGTTTGCGCATTTTTTAAGCACATGAGGGGATATGTCATCAGGACCTGTAGCTTTATGAACATCTAAATCCATCAGCGCTTTGCATACCTCTGTGGCTGTAAGGTTGATGTTCTCTAATACCGGCCCTTGAGCTTCTATCACTGCAATCTGAGGGGGTGGGGTATTTTCTACTGTAAATACTGACTGAAACTCCTTGTTCAATTCTTTGCAGATCTCTTCGTCCGTCTCAGTGATGCTTCCATCCGCTCTCTTTAGCCTTAAAACCTGTTCTTTTACCTTCAGTTTTCCTCTGATAAAGCTGTGGAAAAGCTTGGGATTTTCTTTAGCCTTCCTGGTGATGTCCCTCTCATAATCTCTCTCTGCCTCTCTCCTTTTACTTAGGTAGTCATTTCTTGCTCTTTTGTAGGTTTGCCAGGCATTTATGTTTTTTCTCCTCCTATACCTTTTCCAGCATTTGTCTCTCCACTCCTTAGCTCTTTTACACCCATTATCGAACCATTTTTCTCTGGCATGAATTACACCTACTTTGGTGACAGGTATGCAGCAATCTACTATCTTCCCATATTTCTCACAAAAGATGTCATACATTTCTTGTACAGATTTGTTGTAAAATAAGGTTCTCCAGTCAATAACTGCAAAAAGCTCATTCATTTTGATGTAATCTCCTTTCGGATAGTTCCTCCTCATGTCCTCAGTGCCTCTACTCTCAGGAAGAATGTCTTCAATGATATACTCCATCAACAACACACAGTGGTCACTCTTTCCAATTGGTGGTTCATACTCAATATTTTCAATATCCAACACATTATCTGTGAACACTAGATCAAGTAGTGATGGCTCATCCCCACCCCTGGCTCTTGTTGGTTCCATTACATGTTGGTGTAGGAAATTCCCTTGTACGCAATCTAGGAATCTTGCCCCAAATGAGTCCTCACCACTGTGTGGGTCAAGATTTATCCAATCTATCTCTTTATGATTAAAGTCTCCCATAATCAAAATCCTACATTTTTTCTCCCGCGCCATGTTAACAACTGAGTTTATGACTTCAATCGTACCTATATGACTTTCCTCATAAATTTCAAGCCTATTTTGGTTCCTTGGTGGGTTGTATACAACAGTTATTATAATGCTCTCTGACCCAGTATTTTTGCGAGCAACAAGAAATTCCCTGAACTCACTTTCTATAGCCAAGTTTATTTCTTCAACTTGAATCCTCTCACTTATGAGCAGTGCTATCCCTCCACCAGTCCTCTCAGATCTTTCAACCCTTAGTATTCTGAAGCCCTTAGGAAAAACTGTGACACTGTTTATGTCCTCACTCAACTTAGTCTCTGTAATTGCTACTATATCTGCCTTACTGTTGTGAATCCTATCTTTTAATTCTACTGCCTTACCAGCTAATCCATCAGCATTTGTGTATAACAATCTTAATGAGGCCCCATCCCCTGATCTTCTGTCATTATCTTCTTTATCTCCCCTTTGTCTGGAAGTATTCTGTAACGAAAATTTTTCTTCTCTTCTTCATTTCTTTCATCATTTAACCTTCTTGCCTCTTGCAACAAGTTTTTGATCTTTCCCATCTCTTCCTGTGTTCTGTATCGTCTAATGAACACTTCTTTGCATTCTTGAAGGTCTTTTAGACTTTGTTTTCTCAACAATATTTCCCT
>JAXCGZ010011609.1:75000-90416 GCA_037179515.1 Halocaridina rubra | reverse complement strand
TGCCACCACTGACGTATGAGTTTTGGACTTCCACTTGAACTCACACTTTATAAGATGACTGGGTTATCTCGCCGCTGGTCATCACTGACGTAGTGGTTATAACTATTCCACAGTATGCCGCCACTGACGTAGGGCTTTTCCTCCTACGTATATTTACTTTAATTATTATGGTAGCGTGGTTTATAAATATGGGTACCTGATGGGTACAAGGTAAGAATGGACAAGCAGTAGTTCCTTTACTTATATTTATTCTAGAGTACAACACATCCGACGCCTCAATGCCCCTGTGCCTCAAATGGCCCAATGGCCCAATGGCCCAATGGCCCCCACCCTATGACTTCACAAACTAGGATCTATTCGTGCCCCTGGCAAACTGCTAACTAACTGTCTCTGCCCTGGGTGGCTCTTTAAATACCCCCAGGGGCAGGGCGTGGCTTAACATCCAATTCTCCAATGAAATCAGTCAGATCTAGTCCTAGCTAATCAGCGCCAGGTTCAAAGTGGAATCCCACCTACTTCCGGGGAGGGGTTACTGGGCAATGTACGAAACATAAGTTTATGTTTGTTGTGGCTTAGGAAATGGCTAACTTCCTGTCCTTTCTCGCCCTTCTCGATGCCAGGTCCATAAGTCTCACGGTTCCGGTCATATATTTCCTTGGCACTTTCTACAAACATTGTAATAAAATATCCGTGCCCTCGACCAACCGCTTCCGCTCAGGAAGTCATACGACATATATATATATATATATATATATATATATATATATATATATATATATATATATATATATATATATATATATATGTATATATATATATATTTATACATATATATATATATATATATATATATATATATATATATATATATATATATATATATATATATATATATATATATATATATATATATATATATATATATATATATATATATATATATATATATATATATATATATATATATATATATATATATATATATATATATATATATATATATATATATATATAATATACATACACATACCTTGGCTGTTTCCCCCAATTTGGGTGGTAGCCAACATACAAAAAAAAGAAACAATAATGTGATTACTTTGCTCTACTTCGTGTGTGACTGGCACTGTTTACAATTTGTGAGCTCTCCAATATTTAGGAATAAATAAGAGACCGTGACCTGCTACGGACATTAAATCACCCAAGCAAGGTATATAAGACCATAGTGACTCTCTAGAGGGATTTGCAGTAGTAGTGAGTAGTGCTAGACTTGTTTTTTTTTTTGAAGTGAAATATTTGAAAGATTTGAATCCCTACTCTACATCCCCTCTTGACCCATTGGTTGACTTCTGTGCATGCGCACTGGTGTTGTGACGTCACTGGGCTTCCACCGTGGCTCTGCTTAACAACAATGGATCCAACTGTTATTACCAAACTATTGGAATCTCAAGAAAATGCATATAAGAATGCTAGGGAGGTAATTGTGAAACAGCTTATTGACAGGATAAAATCACTCGAACCCACAGTTTCCGACCTGACGACAAGCCTGGAGTTCAGCCAGAGAGAAATTGATGACCTCAAATCGGCTATTAAAATTCACGAGAAAGAAAAGAGTAACGACAAAGAAATAATCGATAATCTATCTCAACAAATAAATTCTGCAAATCAACAAATAACCACCTTAGAATAACGCTTGAATTACCAAGAAGACTATTCCAGAAGAAACAACATCCGATTAAGCGGTGTAGAGGAGATACGTGATGGGGAGACCTGGGAGCACACAACGATGATGGTATAAGCCCTGATAGCCGATAAATTACAGCTAGAAAGCATGACGCTCACAGAGTGGGACCACTTCATGATGACAAACCTCGCACCATAGTGGTTCGTTTCCTTCACTACTGTGACAGAGAGACGGTCATGCGAAATGCCAAAAATTTGAAAGGCACCAAGATCTACCTTAATGATGACCTGTGTACCGCATCACAGGCAATAAACTCTGCACAGATGCCACAACTAAAAAAGGCTAGATCAGAAGGGAAATTTGCCTACTTTAAACATATGAAGCTCATCGTGAAGGAAGGATACAACTCCGAGAGTGTGGCTGGTGCTGTGGGTGCTGTGGGTGGCGTGCATGAGGAGTTGACCAGGATCGGTGGTGCGGGGGGGGGGAGTGGGGGGAGTGATATGTCATCACCCGCACCCCCTCCTGCCGTGTCTCCCGCCACGGGAGCTATAAGACGATCGCACCCTAAACCAATAAATGGCCGGAAGAACCCGGTAAGATATGGTAGAAGTAAATGGTAGCTTGTAAGTCAATAATGTAAAAGTAGTATAATTTATTTCTTCACCATGGCTGTAAATAGATACCTCCCATACTATTCCATTAGTGACGATGAATTTATAAGGCTAAAAAACAACGACAAAGTACTTCCCAATTATTTATGTATCAATGTACAATAAACAGCCTAATGGGACAAAAACAAATTAATCATTCAAAGGAAATCAAATTAAAAAATGATAATGACCACACTGCTAATATCTTTAATAATCATTTCTTAACTATAGCACAACCAACACAGGAACAACAAAATGTGCAACAAAACTCACACCGAAAGTTTCTTAATAATCCACCAGACTTTTCGTTTTACTTGTATCCTGTAACAAGGGAGGAAGTCACTAAATATATAAAAACCTTAAAACCAAATACAGCGTCGGGATATGATGAAATTCCTTCAAAACTACTCCAGGTCACTGCCCATTACATTGGTACCCCACTTACCCATATAATCAATCTATGTTTTCAGCAAGGATGTTTTCCAGACAAACTAAAACGTGCTAAAGTAATACCTATTTTTAAGTCAGGCACTGTATATGATGAAAATAACTATAGACCTATATCTATCTAACCGTCTTTAAGTAAAGTGTTTGAAAAAGCGATTGTTCACAGACTTAGGAATTCCTTGAAAAGTTCAACCTATTATCCGAAAATCAAAATGGATTCCGTAATAATAAGACCACTGAAAAAGCAACAATGAACTTTACAAGTGATGTTTATCAAAATTTGGAAAATAAAAACTTTGTTGCAGGGGTTTTTCTAGACTTGTCCAAAGCATTTGACTCATTAGACCATGATATACTAATAGAAAAACTAACTTGTGTGGGTATTAGGGGAACACCATTACAGTTATTTAAGAGCTACTTGAAAAATAGAAAACAAGCCGTATATTGTAATGGGAAAGCATCTTTGTTGCAAACTATTGAGAGGGGAGTACCACAGGGATCAATACTGGACCCATTGTTATTTTTAGTTTATATAAATGATATTTCCAATGCCAGTAATAAATTCAAATATATTCTTTATGCAGATGACACCAACCTTCTCTTGCATTATAATAACCTTGACCACCTGCATTCTGTTTTAAATAGTGAACTAGAAAAAATTAACAACTGGGTCTCTGTTAATAGATTAAAGCTAAATGTTTCCAAAACTGACTATATCTTATTTCAAAATAGATCTGTAGTACACAATATTGGTCAAGTTAATATGAATGGGTATAAAGTTAAAAGAGTTGCTTGTAAGAAATTTTTGGGAGTAATTATTGATGAAA
The DNA here is from genome assembly GCA_037179515.1 of Halocaridina rubra. Classification (NCBI taxonomy): domain Eukaryota; kingdom Metazoa; phylum Arthropoda; class Malacostraca; order Decapoda; family Atyidae; genus Halocaridina; species Halocaridina rubra. The sequence goes on along the minus strand of JAXCGZ010011609.1, from coordinate 86,808 downwards.
ATTTAAGTTGGAAATATCATATTCAATCTGTCTGCTCAAAACTATCCAAGACGTGTGGAATTTTGTATAAAATTTTCCATAGCCTAACAAATGAGGCCTTAAAAAGCATATACTATTCCCTGCGTTATCCTCATATTACATACTGTTTGTCCAACTGGGGTTGTATGTGGCCGCCAATTGTAAGGGATGTAGTTGTAACTCAGAAAAGACTGATCAGAACTATTACATATAGTGGAAAATATGACTCACTTCCTCGTTATTGAAGGAGCTAAACTTGCTTAAATTTAATTACTTGATACAATATTTCTGTCTTATTATTATACATAGTGATGTTAATGATAACAGAAAATTATTTAGATTTATTCAACACAACCATGGAACCAGAGGTAACAACATAAATTTGATATGTCCACAGCCGAGAACAACCTTGTACAAATTTTCTATTCACTGTTTGGACCCAAAATGTTGGAATGCATTACCAGAAGATTTGAAAACAATAACTGGCACAACTTTATTTAAAAAGAAAATCAAACAGCATTTAATTTACTAGGCAAAATCAAGCAGCTGTTGATTAATAATTAATACAGTATTGGTGTATCATTATGTCCAGGTTAAAGTCACGCTACTGTTTTGTTTTATTACAAGATAAGTATGAGACTGCTATATTGGAGCTTTTGTTAAGAATTGCCGTCATACTTTAATTTATGTGAAATGTATATTAAACTGCCTGCCAAGGAGCTCTTGCTCAGCAGGCTAGTGCCTCTGAATATAATGTACATATTTATTCCTGTATGTATGCTAAATATTTGGCAATAAAATCTATGACTATGACGAGGAAGCTAGCAGCAGCTCAGATGGCACTGCTGGAGTGCCACAGCCCATCCTCCCGGCTCTTCCACAACCTGTGTCGTTTCATAATGCCAACTCCCCTACTGCCCCTAACACATCAAAATATCGATCCCCGTCCACTCTGTTATAACCATGAAGAAATTTAAAAATCATCACTATGTCCCCCCCACATTCTTCTTGCTTTGAATGATGGTAAGTGCCTATCCTCATAACTTTGATTGCATATTTCTTGCACCAATTTCGTGGCATGCCTTTGAGCTTTTTCTAGTTTAATTATGTGTTTTTGCAAGTGTGGATTTCAAAAAGGGGCTGTATATTCAAGCTTTTACTTCACATAAGTTACATAAATATTTTTTAATATTTCCTTGCCCATATACCTGAAGGCTACCCTTACATTTGCTAAGAGCATATAGCTACCCTTACTATGCCATTTGTATGCATTTCCGGAGACTAATAGGCCAGCATGTTTATTCCTAGTACTGTCATTCTCCGTCTCTTGAAGTTCTGCTCTTGATATTGAGTATTCAAAATTAAGCCTTCTCACACTTGTACCCATTCACATTACCATACATTTAGAAGTAGTAAATGTCATTTGCCACATTTCTGTCCACTCCTGCAGACTATTTAGGTCTTTCTGAAGTTCTCTATCAGTGTTCTCGTTTCTTACTTTTTTCACAATCTTTGCATTTTCTGCAAAGACCCTTGTAGATAATTTCCGTATAGCAGGAACAAAAGTGGCTCGAAAACTGAACCCTGTGGAATCCCACTACTAATCCTTCTCCATTCAAACTCAGTGTGTCTTACTTTAACCCTCTGTTACCTTTCTTCTAAGTAAGTTTTTATCCAATCCAAGACATTTCCACCAATTTTCGCCAGTACTTGCAGTTTTTTATTAAGTCTCCCGTGTGCTACAGTATCATATGCCTTCTGAGAGTCTGGGAATATGCATTCCACTCAGCCCTCTCTTTCTGTAAGATCTGAATTACCTCATCATAAATTTTTTTTTTAATTTCTTACAGTTAATCTACCTTCTCTGAAGCTATGTTGTATCACTGACAATAAGTTGAAGGGTTACAAGTGAAGAGAGAAATGTTTTCATTGTAGTTTCTCCATAACTTTGGAAGCTATGCTGTTCAAGGAAACAGGCATATAGTTTAATGATATATCCCTCCTTACATTTTTTGAAGATAGGTACCACGTTTGCTTGTTTCCAGTATCTTGGAATCTCCCCTGATTCCAGAGACTTTTCAAGCATGATACATAGTGCTGCTGATATTGCTTTAGTGCATTTCTTAAGTACATAAGGGGATCTATCATCAGGACCTGTAGCTTTATGGGCATCTAACTCCATCGGCGCTTTGCATATCACCATATGCCAGCTAATGCTGGCCCATGAGCTCCTATCTCTGCAATATGAGGGAGTGGGGTTTATTCTGCTGTAAACAGTGACTGAAAATCCTTGTTCAAATCTTCGCAGATCTCCTCATTCTTCTTAGTGATGCTTCCATCTGTTCTCTTTAGCTTTAAAACCTGTTCTTTGAACTGCAGTTTTCCTCTGATAAAGCTGTGGAAGAGCTTAGGATTTTCTTTAGCCTTTCTGGTAATATTCCTTTCATGGTCTCTCTCATTCTCTCTTCTGCTACTTATGTAATAATTTCTTGATCTTTTATATGTCAGCCAGACATTTATGCTTTTCCCCTTCCTATGCCTTTTCCAGCATTTGTCTCTCCACTCCTTAGCTCTCTTACACTCACTATTGAACCATTTCTCTCTGGTATGATTAACTCCTGTTTTGGTGGAAGGTATGCTACATTTTACTATCTACTCCTATGCCTCACAAAAGATGAAGGAGCTCGTGATTTTAGTGATTTTTATTAACTTTGGACAAAATAAGTTCTGAAAAACTGCAATAGAGTGATTAGAAGTATCGACTAATGTGAAAATCAATACATTAGTGTTAATTAGTGATATCATTAACTGAAATAGAGTGAAAGAGTAGTTATAGTGGTGGCTTTAAATCACCACCCTGGTGGTGGTGGAAACTATGAAAACATTTAAAAGAAAAGATAAGAGGCAATAAAAAAAAAGAAACAAATTAGCATTGATGATTGTATAGATGAACTTGTATCTACTAGTATAGAGTATAAAAATGAAAAAGCGTTAAAAAGAAAAAGTGAAACAAAACTCAGAGAAAATATAACAAGATGGCAACGGCAAACCCTTGACTTGAAGAGTCAGCAGATTCTGCTGATGCTGTATTATGTGGGGCATTGCAGAACAGTTCTTTTATGAGGGTATTATCTGTGACTTTGGTGAGAAGTGGTATCATTATGAGGAACATTGTTCTGGTTTGGGGAATTTGGGCACGAATGTTGTCAACAATGTTATCAACAGTCCAATGATTATGTACAAATGTTTTGGATGTGAGAAAAACAAATCAATGAAGGGTTTACAAGGGGAATATTGCCGTGCAAATGCTGAATTTTTACAACAAGTAATGGATCAAATACAACTGCAACAGAATTACATAGAAGGCCTATTTAAGCAAATGAAGAATTAATGAAGAATGAAGAATTAAAACAACACATATTAGAAATTGATATGAATGTTAGCAACAACAACAAAAGTGACGAGAAATCTGATGAAGACAAGAAAATGAAAGCTTACTCAGAGAAGTTGAAAACTAAGAATACGCTTTTGATAAAATCTAAGGATGAGAAAGTAAAGGCAGCAGAAAACAAAAAGAAGATAATGAAGATAAAAACACAAGTTGATGAAGTGAAAGAAACAAAGGATGGTCACTTGATTGTAAATTTTATAGACAAAGAAAAATTGGAGGATGCTATGAAACAATTTGACGACAACAAAGAAGAGACTAACATCTCAGTAAATGAAAAGAATAAGTTTAAGTCAAAGATTAAGGTATATAACGTTTCCAAAGAAGAGGATGAAGAAGATATTGTAGGCAACATAGTCATGAAGAATTCATGGATTCAAACACTTTGTAAAGAAGATGATGATTTTAAAATTGTCAAGAAATTGAATGCAAAACAAGATGATAGATATCATCTTATCATAAAATGCAGCCCAGAAATAAGAAAACAAATCTTTATTCGTAATGATGCGTTGTATACAATGTATGGAAGAAGTAAAGTATTTGACACCTACAAAGTTTTTCAGTGTTTCAAGTGCCAAGAATATGGACATAGAGCAAATGGATGCAATAAAAACCAGGTATGTGCAAAGTGTGGAAGAGATCATAAACTTAAAGAATGTCAAGATACTACAGTGGAAAATTGCACAAGCTGTACAAAGAAAGGATTAAAGGACACTAACCACACGACAAATGATATTAAATGTCCAATTTATAAGGTTGAACTGTCAAGAATAAAAAAACAAAGCTGATCATGGCATCTAAGAAAACTAATAATATTTCATGTAGTCTAATAAATATTCAGTCAGTGGGCAATAAAACTATTAAAATTAGAAACTTGATAAATGAACTTAAACTAGATATATGTATTTTGATTGAAACTTGGCTATGGGGTGATGTGAGGGATAACTCAAAAATTAAAGAAATGAAGCCAGCAACACATAATTTTTATCAGTTACCCAGAAAGGATAGAATAGGTGGTGGAGTGGGTATCTTGATTTCTAAGTCTTTTTCTAACATAATAATAAAGAATCAATTATATTTTGAAACTTTCGAGTAAATACATTTAGAGGTATTATTCAATAATAAACTCATACGAATAATTGCGATTTATAAACCACCTAAGAGAAGTGAAAAGAAATTTCTTGAAGAATTTGAGAATCTGTTAGATACAATAAATTATCTGAGAACTGTATTTATTTGTGGTGACTTAAATTTAAGACTAGATGAGGTCAGGAGTAATGAAAAAGAATTTATTGAACTTCTTGAAACACACAATGAACAGTGTGACAGAACCTACAACAATGCATGATCATATATTAGACCTGGTAATACATTATAAAGATCTTAACCTAATAAAAACACTTGAAGTTGAGTCTGATTTTTCCATTTCACCAGTGCATAAATTAATTACTTTTTGTGTTGATTTCGAGAAATCTAAATCTACATGGAAAAAAAATTATTTATAGAGATAAATAGAGATTTGTTGCAAGGGAATTTTTTGATGACTGTATAATGAAAATTAATAAATTCAAGGAATTAAACATGGATGATCTAAAAAAAAGTAATTGGTAGAGTAAAGTGTACATATTGTGAAAATGACCCATTCCCGATAAAAGATATTGATGATGCTCCAAATATAAGCTTAATATATAATTTCTACCTCAAAATTGTAAACATGAGTATAAGACAATCTAAATATCCGAAAAGTGAAAAATTAGGATGCATTAAACCAACCTATAAAGGAAAAGGTGATCATAATGACTTAGGCTCTTTCAGGCCGATATCAAAGTTGTCGTATTTATCAAAAATAATTGAAACTGTAATTAATGATCAATTATGGATTCAACTTAGAGACATCAATATCATACCAGAAAATCAATCAGCTTACAGAGAAAATCACTCGACAGAAACAACAGTTTGCTCTATTGTGAATGATATGATTACTATGGTTGACAATGAAAAGTGTGGAATATTGATAATGCTTGACCTCAGTGCTGCATTTGATACAGTTGCCCATGAGTATCTTCTTAGAGACTTGAAGTCTATTGGCATAGATGAAAATGCATATAAATGGCTTGAAAGCTTTTTACAAAATAGAAAAGCTATAGTTACAATATCGAACGCAAAATCTAATAAAAAGGATATAAATAAGGGGGTACCACAGGGGAGTGTCTTGGGTCCCACATTATTTAATATCTATACAATTGAGTTATCGTGGATTCTAAAAAAACATAATGTTGGATTTAAATTGTATGCAGATGATACTCAATACTATTTTGCGATAACAACCATTCAGAACACTACTAATAAGATTGATGAAATAATGGTTGACATAAAACTCTGGATGGTTAAAAAGAAATTGAAACTGAATGATGATAAAACTGAATGCATGTTATTTGGGACAAAATATACCTTGAAAAACGTTGCACAATTTGAATATATGCAGATTAGAGCATCCAAAATCAAACTGGTACCAGTCGTGCGAAACTTGGGCGTTTTTATTCACAATACTTTAACAATGAAAAATCAGATATTGAATATAGTAAAAACGTGTAATTATCATCTTGGAAATATTGCATTTATCAAAAAGTATTTAAATGAAGATACCCTAAATACGCTTGTTCATAACCATATAATATCTAGGTTGAATTATTGCAATTCCCTTTAATATGGTTTGCCCAACAATTTATAAAAAAGACTTCAGATCGTTCAAAATAGAGCAGCAAGATTAATAAAAGGCACACAGCGACGTCAAAGACTTACACCTACACTGATTGAATTGCATTGGCTGCCTATAAAAGCAAGAATTGTATACAAAATCTGTTTGCTAACCTACAAGACATTAAAGACCGGAGAACCGAAATACTTACATGAGTATTTAATCCTTTTTGAACTTAGAACAAACATCACAGTGAGACATGCAAGTGACAAATATAGACTGCATGAACCAAGATCTAATCGAAATATTGGTAGTAGAACATATCAATATAGTGCTCCAAGATTATATAATAAATTATCAGCGCGACTCAAAGACAGTGAAGATGTGGTGCAATTCAAGAAAAAACTGAAAACATACTTATTTGAAAAATGCTATGATATCGAGCTCTTTACTATAAATGAACCTTTCAAGGTGTGAGAGAGATAGAAAGTAAAAAAAAAAAGAAAGAAAATTTAAATACACTTAAGACCCGCCAGAGAGGAGGTGAAACCTTCTACAGGAGGGTATAAACCACAAAAAGTAAAAGTAAGTAAAAGTAAATTAGGTCCTCCAGTCAATAACTGCAAAAAATTAATTAATTTTGATGTAATCTCCTTTCAGATAGTTCCTCCTCATGTCCTTTGCAGTGCCTCTACTTTCAGGCAAATAATTTTCAATGATATACTCAACTGGTGGTTCATACTCAATTTTTTTCAATATGCAATATATTATATGTGAATGCTAACTCAAGCAGCGATGATGGTGTAGGATATGCCCATTTAGGCAATCTAGGAATCTTGCCTCAAATGAGTCCTTTCCATTGTGCAGGTCAAGATCTGACCAATATATCTCTCTATGCTTAACATCTCCCTTTATTAAAATTCTACATTTTCTCTTCCGTGCAATGTCATCAACTGAGGTTATTACTTTGATAGTACCTACATGAGTTTCCTCATAAACATCTAGCCTATGTGGGTTCCTTGGTGGGTTATATACAATAGTTATTAGGGCCCTCTGACCCAGTATTTATGCGAGTAACAAGAAATTCCTTGAACTCACTTTCTATAGGAAAGTGTATTTTATCAACCTGAAATCTTTCACTTATGAGCAATGCTATCCCTCCACCAGTTCTCTGAGATCTTACAACCCTTATTATTCTGAAGCCCCTAGGAAAAACTTTGACACTGTTTATGTCCTCACTTAACTAAGTCTCTATAATTGCTGCTATATCTGCCTGACTGTAGCGAATCCTATCCTTTAATTCTACTGCCTCACCATCTACCTCATCAGCATTTGTGTAAAGTAATCTTAATGAGGCTGCATCCCCAGATCTCTTATCAGTATTTTCTTATTCCCTCCTTTGTCTGAAATATCTCTGAAACAAAAATTAATCTTCTCTTCTTTATTTATTTCCTTATTTAACCATCTAGCTTTTTGCAACAAGCTTTTGATCCTTCCCATCTCTTCCTGTGTTTGTATGGTCTCATGGAGACTGTTCTGAATTCTTGTGCACACTCTTTACTAGGGCATTTCGCTTAACAACCACCTACATTAAATTTGATGAAGAAGTGTCCTTTCTGAACAAATTTTTTATACAAAATGGTTTTCCTCCTAATATGATAAACAGATCACTAAGAACTTTTTTAAACAAGACGTTTTATCTAAAACCCATAAGATATTGACCACAGAAACAAATTATTTTTCAAATTCCATTTGTGGATAACGTCACAAGCTCCTTTCTTAAAAATTGAATCACAAATTTATTTAATAGATATGATCCAAATATTACCCCTAATTTAGTATTTTACAATAACTTTAAACTTAAAGCCTTTTTACACCATGTGAGAACAACTACCTTAACCCTTCTGTTCATTGGTAGTATATATTTTTAAGTGTCTATTTTGCCAATTGGCCTATTATGAATGGACTAAGAAGTCATTAACAGTAAGATTCCATGAACATAAAGCAGCTGAGTTTCAGAAAAAAACAGACACATGACAAGACCTCTAGGGTTAAGCATTTGAGAACACTGCCATGAAAATGTAAGTGTGATTTCTCAATAAGCGATTTTAAAATAGCTTACAAAGGAAAAGATGAGACTGAGATAGGAATTGTAGAATCACATATAATTAAAAGGAAGAACCCCGAAGTAAATTTAGATTTCTCAAGCTATCCATAAAGAATATTCTTATGTGGTCTATTGCATTAACTATTAAACATTTTTGTATTCTTAAATTAATTCTTATTTTTCATATATAGATATGTATATACAGGAATTTTTTGTTAATTGTTATTTGTTCTTTGTACATATATTAAGTATTGCTTTTTGTTCTGTTGTAGGTGTAGGTATAAATATGAACTCAGTGAAATTTTGAAGCGCTGCAAAATTGTGAAGAAGACAATTGGAATAAAACTCTGAAAATGTACAGGCTGGTGATCATTCTACAATTCCTTATTATTATTATTATTATTATTATTAATATTATTATTATTATTATTATTATTATTATTATTATTATTATTATTATTTTATTATTATTATTATTATTATTATTATTATTATTAATATTAACTTTACTATTATTATTATTATTATTATTATTATTATTATTATTATTATTATTATTATTATTATTATTATTATTATTATTATTATTATTATTATTATTATTATATCATTATTATTATTATTATTATTATTATTATTATTATTATTATTATTATTATTATTATTATTATTATTATTATTATTATTATTATTATTATTATTATTATTATTATTATTATTATTATTATTATTATCATTATTATTATTAATATTATTATTATTTTTATTATTATTATTGTTATTATTGTTATCATTATTATTATTATTATTACTATTATTATTATTATTATTATTATTATTATTATTATTATTATTATTATTATTATTATTATTATTATTATTATTATTGTTATTATTATTATTATTATTATTATTATTATTATTATAATTTTTATTATTATTATTATTATTATTTATATTACTATTATTATTATTATTATCATTATTATTTTTATTTTTATTATGATTATTATTATTATTATTATTATTATTACTATTATTATTATTATTATTATTATTATTATTATTATTATTATTATCATTATTTATATTATTATTATTATTATTATTATTATTATTATTATTATTATTATTATTATTATTATTGTTATTATTGTTATCATTATTATTATTATTAACATTATAATTATTATTATTATTATTATTATTATTATTATTATTATTATTATTATTATTATTATTATTATTATTATTATTATTATTATTATTATTATTATTATTATTATTATTATTATTATTATTATTATTATTATTATTATTATTATTATTATTATTATTATTATTATTATTATTATTATTAACACCATATTATAAAAACCTTTTCTTAAAATACAGCCATGCATTACCTAGCTATATGTGAATAACTTGTCTGGTTTTTCCACCGTTCACAATATAACCTTGGCTTATAAGAATATAGGAGAAGTTGCGTACTTTCCAATCCACTTGTTGAGGTAAGAGGAAGACGAGTCTGATATTATCATTATTTGTAGCACTGCATCAACTTCAGCTTCTAGTTGAGAGAGGGAAGGTGTAACGGTAAGTGATAAGTGCTTGTGTAAGTTCACTCGTATTGCAAGTTCATTGTCTGATAAAGAATGACTATTAAAATTCTTAAGTTTTCTACTAAATACTGAGGGTGCAAGGAAGCAGTCGGTGAGCTCTTTTGTTGTGTAATATGTCTCTTAACATAAATTGCATATCGTGATTTGCAAACAAAGTCAAAGACATTGAGATATTCCCTTTTTTAATATGTGAAGAAAAAAAAATTTCCCTAATATTGGATGATAATTTTTTACTCCGATAAGTATACATATTCTTCTAAAATGTAATACTTGACCAATTGCATTATATATAAACATACACAAACACACACACACAAGTGCGAGAAGGCCCAAGTATGGATATTCAATGACAGGAGCAGAACTTCAAGAGACTGAAAATTAGAGAGATATTAAAGTAATCATACTGGCAGATGAGTCTTCGGAAATAAATATAAATGGCATAGTAAAAGCAGCATATGCATTCTAAGCAAAGGAAAGGCTAGCCTTCAGGCACATGTACAAGGAAATGTTTAGCAATATTTATGTAAGCTATGTGAGGCCAAAGCTTGAATATGTGCTCATTTGGTTATCGTTGGTCCCGCATATATATATATATATATATATATATATATATATATATATATATATATATATATATATATATATATATATATATATATATATATATATATATATATATATATATATATATATATATATATATATATATATATATATATATATATATATATATATATATATATATATATATATATATATATATATATATATATATATATATATATATATATATATATATATATATATATATATATATATATATATATATATATATATATATATATATATATATATATATATATATATATATATATATATATATATATATATATATATATATATATATATATATATATATATATATATATATATATATATATATATATATATATATATATATATATATATATATATATATATATATATATATATATATATATATATATATATATATATATATATATATATATATATATATATATATATATATATATATATATATATATATATATATATATATATATATATATATATATATATATATATATATATATATATATATATATATATATATATATATATATATATATATATATATATATATATATATATATATATATATATATATATATATATATATATATATATATATATATATATATATATATATATATATATATATATATATATATATATATATATATATATATATATATATATATATATATATATATATATATATATATATATATATATATATATATATATATATATATATATATATATATATATATATATATATATATATATATATATATATATATATATATATATATATATATATATATATATATATATATATATATATATATATATATATATATATATATATATATATATATATATATATATATATATATATATATATATATATATATATATATATATATATATATATATATATATATATATATATATATATATATATATATATATATATATATATATATATATATATATATATATATATATATATATATATATATATATATATATATATATATATATATATATATATATATATATATATATATATATATATATATATATATATATATATATATATATATATATATATATATATATATATATATATATATATATATATATATATATATATATATATATATATATATATATATATATATATATATATATATATATATATATATATATATATATATATATATATATATATATATATATATATATATATATATATATATATATATATATATATATATATATATATATATATATATATATATATATATATATATATATATATATATAT
>JAXCGZ010011609.1:30000-65000 GCA_037179515.1 Halocaridina rubra | reverse complement strand
TCGCCGACTGGGACTTGATCCTGCGACTTAAAATTACGAAGCCAAAGCACTACCATCTACACCACAGAAGATCTTAAAAGGGGAACAGACCTTGCAGCTTATATCTGCTATACTAGGAATGAACGCATTCTATCTGAATCCCACTATGATAATTTTACAGTTTACTCAAGACCATCTGTGGTGTAGTTGGTAACGCATTGGCTTAGTAATTATAAGTCCCAGGTACAAATCCCATGTCGAGGTAAAAATGATTCATGTTTTCACATATGGTAATGTGCAAATTATTATTATTGATCCTGAATGGTATTGGGAGTTGAATTAAATGCAAAAACAAAACCTCGAGTGAGGCTGGGGGACACCGTAATATGAACATAGTGGCATTCAGATAGAGTGCGTTCATTCCTAGTATAGCAGATATAAACTGTAAGGTCTGTTTCTCTATTAAGACCTTCTGTGGTGTATTTGGTAATGCCTTGGTTTAATCATTATAATTCCCAGATTTAAGTTTCGGTAGGGGTGAAAATGATTCATGCTTTCACATATGGTAATGTGCTTATTTGGTTAATGTTTGTCCCGAATGAGACTGGGGGTTGAATTAAATGCAAAAACGAAATCACAAGTGAGATTGGGGGAAACTGAATTATGAACATTGTAGCATTCAGATAGAATGTGTTCTTTTCTAGTATAACAGATATAAGCTGTAAGGTATGTTTCCCTTTTCAGACCTTCCATGGTGTAGTTAGTAGCACCTTGGATTAGTAATTATAAGCCACAGGTTCAAGTCCTGGTCGGGGTAAAAATAATTCATATTTTCACATGTGATGATATGCTTATTTGGTTATTGTTGGTTCCGAATGAGATTGGGAGTAGAATTATATGCGAAAACGAAACTATGAGTGAGATTGGGGGAAGCTGTAATATGAACATAGTGGCATTCACATTGAGTGCATTTATTCCTAGTATAGCAGATATAAGCTGCAAGGTTTGTTTCTTTTTTAAGACCTTTTGTGGTGTTGTTGGTAGCACCTTGGCATAGTAATTATAAGTCCAAGGTTAAAGTCCCGGTCGGGTAAAAATGATTCATATTTTCACGTAATGTAAAGAGCATTTTTGGTTACTGTTGGTCCCGAACGAGATTGGGAGTAGAATTAAATGCAAAAACAAAACCATGAATGAGGTTTGGGGAAGCTGAAATATAAATATAGTGGCATTCAGATTGAATGCGTTCAATGCTAGTATAGCAGATATAAGCTCTAAGGTCTTTTTCCCTTTTAAGGCCCTTTGTGGTGAAGTTGGTAGCACCTTGGCTTTGTAATTATAGGCCCCATGTTCAAGTCCCAGTTTTGCGTAAAAATGATTTTTGTTTTCACATATGGTAATTTGCATGTTTGGCTATTATTGGTTCCGAATGAGATTGTGAGTAGAACTAAATGCGAAAACGAAACCACGAGTAAGATTAGGGAAAACTGTAATAAAAAATAGTGGAATGAACATAGCGGAATTCATATAGAATGCTCTCATTCCTAATATAGCAGATATAAGCTGCAAGGTCGGTGTCCATTTTAAGACATTCTGTGGTGTAGTTGATAGTGCCTTGGCTTAGTGATTATAACTCCTAGGTTCAAATTTCGATTGGGGTAAAAAATGATTCAAGTTTTCACATTAAGTACTGTGCTTTTTTGGTTATTGTTGGTCCCGAATGAGATTGGGAGTTGAATTAAATGCGAAAGTGAAACCACGAGTGAGGCTGGGGGTAACTGAAGTATGAACATAGTGGCATTCAGATAGAATGCTTTCATTCCTGGTATAGCAGATATAAGTTGTAAGGTCTATTCCCCTTTTAAGAACTTCTGTGGTGTAGTTGGTAGCACCTTGGCTTTGTAATTATAAGTCCCAGGTTCAAGTCCCTGTTAGTGTAAAAATGAATTATGCTATCACATTTGGTAATGTGGTTATTTGGTTATTGTTGGTTCTGAATGAGATTGCTGGTAGAATTAACTGCGAACACGAAATACACGAGTAAGATTGGGGAAAACTGTAATATGAACATAGTGGCATTCAGATAGACTGTTTTCATTCCTAGTCTAGCAGATATAAGCTGCAAGGTCTGTTTCACTTTTTAGACCTTTTGTGGTGTAGTTGGCAGTGCCTTGTAATTAGTAATTATAAGTCCTAGGTTCAAGTTTCGGTCGGGGTAAAAATGATTCATGTTTTCACATATAGTAATGAGCTTATTTCGTTATTGTTGGTCCCGAATGAGATTGGGAGTTGAATTACGTGCAAAAACGAAACCATGAGTGAGATTGGAGAAAACTGTAATATGAACATAGTGGCATTTGGATAGAATGCATTCGTTTTTAGTATAGCAGATATAAGCTTTAAGGTCTGATAATTTTTAAGACCTTCTGTGGTGTAGTTGGTAGTGCGTTGGCCTAGTAATTATAAGCACAGGTTCAAGTTTCGGTTGGGGTAAAAACGATTCATGTTTTCACTTATAGTTATGTGCTTATTTGGTTATTGTTGGTTCAGAAAGAAATTGAGAGTAGAATTAAATCCGAAAACGAAACCATGAGTGAGATTGTGGGAAACTCTAATATGAACATAGTGGCATTCAAATAGAATGCTTTAATTCCTATTATAGCAGATATAAACTGTGTGGTCTGTTTCTCTTTTAAGACCCTCTGTGGTGTATTTGGTAATGCCTTGGTTTAATAATTATAAGTCCCAGGTTCAAGTTTCGCTCGGGGTAAAAATGATTCATGTTTTTGTATATTGTAATGTGCTTATTTGGTTGGTAGTCTCCATGGCAAAATGGTAGCGTCTGAGACTCTGAAGCGGCAGGGCAATGGTCCGCGTCCCATCACGGACTGAGGATAGTAAAGGCATACACTCAGGGTAATGATTACATCTGCAAAAACAAGTCCTTTTTAAGAAGACAATCGTCCTAGCCCTTAGTAGAAAAGGGAGTTCGTGACGTAAAACCGAATCCATGTAATGTGCTTATTCGGTTATTGTTGGTCCCAAATGAGATTGTGAGTTGAATTTAATGCAAAAACGAATCCACGAATGAGATTGGGGGAAACTGAAATATGAACATAGTAGCATTCAGATAGAATGCGTTCTTTTCTAGTATAGCAGATATAAGCTGGAAAGTCTGTTTCCCTTTTAAGACCTTCTGTGGTGTAGTTAGTAACACCTTGGACTAGTAATTATCAGCCCCAGGTTCAGGGCCTGGTCGGGGTAAAAATAATTCATGTCTTCACATGTGTTAATGTGCTTATTTGGTTATTGTTGGTTCCGAATGAGATTGGAATAGAATTATATATGAAAACGAAACCACGAGTGAGATTGGGGGAAACAGTGTAACGACTGTAGTTACTTCACTACTTCAAACGGAAAGCAAGAGTTATTTTACTTAATATATAAAAGAGGATGTTCACCAATACAAGTAGAATATTGAACTAATTTAATGATCAAATTCAGTGTTATTCATATGTACAGCTATTGACCCATTAAATACAACTTTAAAATAACTTAATAATTACTAAATGATTACCTATTTACAATAATTACATATTTTGATAAAAAAATATTATTTACAATTTGTACGTTTGTACAACAGTAATATAAACATAGTGGCATTCACATTGAGTGCATTTATTCCTAGTATAGCAAATATAAGCTGCAAGGTCTGTTTCTCTTTTAAGACCTTTTGTGGTGTATTTGGTAGTACCTTGGCATAGTAATTATAAGTCCAAGGTTAAAGTCCTGGTCGGGGTAATAATGATTCATGTTTTCACGAATAGTAATGAGCTTTTCTGGATACTGTTGGTCCCGAACGAGATTGGGAGAAGAATTAAATGCGAAAAAAAACCATGAGTGAGGTTGGGGGAAACTGAAATATGAATATAGCGGCATTCAGATAGAATGCGTTCATTCCTAGTATTGCAGATATAAGCTCTAAGGTCTTTTTCCCTTTTAAGACCCTTTGTGGTGAAGTTGGTAGCACCTTGGCTTTGTAATTATAAGTCCCATGTTCATGTCCCGGTTTGTGTAAAAATGATTCTTGCTTTCACATATGGTATTGTGCTTGTTTGCTTATTATTGGTTCCAAATGAGATTGTGATTAGAAATAAATGTGAAAACAAGACCATGAGTGAGGTTTGGGGAAATTGAAATATGAACATAGTTGCATTCTTATAGAATGTATTCATTCCTAGTATAGCAGATACGAGCTCTAAGGTCTTTTTCCCTTTTAAGTCCCTTTGTGGTGAAGTTGGTAGCACTTTGACTTTGTAATTATAAGTCCCAGGTTCAAGTCCCGGTTTGTGTAAAAATGATTCTTGTTTTCAGATATGATAATGTGCTTCTTTGGCTATTATTGGTTCTGAATGACATTGTGAGTAGAATTAAATGCGAAGACGAAACCACAAGTAAAAATGGGGAAAACTGTATTAGAAAATAGTGGAATGAACATAGTAGAATTCAGATAGAATGCTCTCATTCCTAGTATAGCAGATATAAGCTGCAAGGTCAGTTTCCATTTTAAGACAATATGTGGTGTAGTTGATAGTGCCTTGGGTTAGTATTCATAAGTCCCATGTTCAAATTTCTGTCAGGGAAAAATATTATTCATGTTTTCACATATGGTACTGTGCTTTTTTGGTTATTGTTGGTCCCAAATGAGATTGGGAGTTGGATTATTTGCGAAAACGAATCCACGAGTAAGGCTGGGGGTAACTGAAATATGAACATAGTGCCATTCAGAGAGAATGCGTTCATTCCTGGTATAGCAGGTATAAGCTGTAAGGTCTGTTTCCCTTTTAAGACCTTCTGTGGTGTAGTTGGTAGCACCTTGGCTTTGTAATTATAAGTCCCAGGTTCAAATCCCTGTTAGTGTAATAATGATTTATGCTATCACATATGGTAATGTGGTTCTTTGGTTATTGTTGGTTTCGAATGACATTGTGAGTAGAATTAAATGCTGACACGAAAGCTTGAGTAACATTGGGGAAAACTGCAATATGAACATAGTGGCATTCAAATAGAATGTTTTCATTCCTAGTCTAGCAGATATAAGCTGCAAGGCCTGTTTCCCTTTTAAGACCTTTTATGGTGTCGTTGGTAGCACTTTTGCTTAGTAATTATAAGTCCCAGGTTCAAGTTTCGGTCGGGGTAAAAATGATTCATGTTTTCACATATAGTAATGTGCTTATTTCGTTGCCAAATAATGCAAGTGCAAGGGTTACAGCTCAAATATATATTCGCATTCCTGGCAACCCCTTTGAGAGAGAGATACGTAATATATTGACAAATCAAGGCATTCCTTCTGAAGAAGTCTTGATTAAGGAGCTTTCTTGCAAACCAAATTGGGTTTCCTTCACAATAACGATATCGAAAGGATTTGAATATGTGCCTTACAAACTGAATCAATGGCCTACAGGCACAATTGTCCAGCTATATCGTGGGGGCAAACAATGGACACAACCTGGGTATTCTACAAAATATCCCAAACTACAGTCATACCAAAATAAACAGCAAAGAGCTAATGAAGCAATCCCCTATACGCGAGACGACAGAAAGAGACACGATACAAACCTCTCTTATCGCCGTCCACGCACAAGAGACTTCTTCTGGAGTGATGGCTCTTACAACCCTAGACACTCACCTAGGCATACAAACTTGGGAAGGCCCGATCATACCATGGCACATTCTCAAACCAGCATTACCCATCCAAAGGCAGGTACAGACACCAGGATCCATGGGCTAACCCCAGAACACACTACAATGATGAATTCCCAGCAGAATCACACAGTCGAAACAAGTCATGGACTAACCCGAGAACAAATTACAACTATGACTATGGATACCACCCTAATGAAACATGGTAAGAATGTAACATTAACACATGTGAACGCTCAGTCCCTGCTCGCTTATTTTAAGGAAATAATAATGCTAACAAAAGACTACAACACAGACATCCTCTGTGTAAGTGAAACTTGTCTTCCTCCTACAACTTAAAATAAATAGGTGAATATCCCAGAGTGTAAAGTATTTGCAATGACCATGGCCGAGGGGGTGGGGTTTGTATTTATGTTAGAAATTATCTTAGTGCATCAGAAATAACCACAGGTTTAGAAAAAACTGAGGAGCTCGAAGATTTATGGATCACTGTGCAGTATCAGAAACTTCCATCTTTCATTGTAGGGTGTGTTTACCGTCACCCTAAAGAACCTACCAGTTCATTCAATCATCTGCTAGAAACCATCAGAAATATCTGTGTGCGCAAAAAACCCATATACATACTTGGTGACTTTAATGATTACTTGCTCTCAGCAGATAACAAAATGAAAAGGGTGATCAACACTGTGAAGTTAACACAAATAGTGACAAAACCGACCCGCATAACCCCTAATTCTAGGACTCTTATAGATCTGATAATAACAAATAAAGTGGAAAGTATACCCTATTGGGACGTAGCTATCTGCCCAATTGCAGACCACGAGCTGAATATTGCTCTGCTAAACATAAACAAGCCCAAAAGGAAGCCTCTCTTCAATATATTCCGGTGTCTAAAAAAATTACTCCCCTGATATCTTTTGTGAAGCATTAATCAACAACACAAATGTACTTAACAGAATTAAATACACAGATAACGTCGATTTGCAGGTTGAGATTCTAACAAAAGTCTT
This sequence comes from Halocaridina rubra, assembly GCA_037179515.1. Lineage (NCBI taxonomy): Eukaryota > Metazoa > Arthropoda > Malacostraca > Decapoda > Atyidae > Halocaridina > Halocaridina rubra. Next base: position 58,308 of record JAXCGZ010011609.1, on the reverse strand, counting down.
CCTTGAATGCTTAGATAGCTGTGCACCCATTGTAACAAGAAAAATAACCCGCTCCTTAGCCCCCTGGCTAACTAATGACATCAAAGAGGCAATGCAAATCAGAAATCAAATACAAAAAGAGCTAAAGATGAATAGATATGATATGACTCTCCGAGAACGATATAAAACAGAAAAGAAACGTGTTAGATCTCTCATCAATGTAAGTAAAAAACTTTTACAAAATGCATTTTAATGACTCTAGACATGATACAGCAGCAACATGGAAAGTGATAAGAAGCATGATACCAAATGAAAAGAGTACCTCAGAAAGTTATGAAAATATTACGGAGTTGAAAGACAAAGCGGAAAACTTTAATAACTATTTTGCTAACGTTGGCTAAAATACATATATAAAAACTCAAGAAAACATCAACTCAGTAAATATGAGTAATTGCTTAAATGACGATTCTTCCAATGTAAACACAAGAGAGTACTTCAAGATAATCCTATCGATTGTGCTACCCTAATTCTTACCATAAAGAGCCTAAGAAACTCTGGCTCTTATGGTTCAGATGGTATACCATTTCAGTTCATCAAAGATGCTCTACCCATGATTGCATCTTTTATTCTAACTATTATGAACACTTCCATTGTTACTAAAAGGTTTCCTGACTCTTGGAAAATATCACATGTAATACCTCTGCATAAAAAGGGGGACAGAGAAGATGTGACAAACTATCGTCCCATTTCCCTGCTATCCATTTTCTCTAAAATATTAGAGAAAAAATTGTTGCATGCCAACTTATGTCATATTTAGAGTCAGATAGACTATTATCTATTAACCAACATGGTTTCAGACAGAAACTTTCGACGGAAACTGCACTGCTTAAAGTTGCGAATAGTATCTATAATAATCTAGATATGAAAAAAATATCTTTGCTTGTATTATTGGACTTATCAAAAGCCTTTGACAGTGTAAACCATGAAATTCTTTTAAGTAAATGTACCAACTTAAATATTGATCCGAGCTGGTTTAGCGAGTATCTAATTAATCGTAAACAGTCTATACGTCTTAACAACAATATCTCTGTGCCAAAAAATTTATCATTTGGTGTTCCACAGGGATCAGTACTTGGTCCTATCCACTTCTCCATTTACGTAAATGATCTATCTTCTTTCATTTCTGACTGTCTAGTCGTACGATATGCAGATGACACTCAATTACTCCATAGTGGTGATATTGATAATCTCCCAGAGCTAACTTTAAGAGCAGACAACACTCTGTCAAAAACTAAAACCTATTTTCAAGAAATTGGGCTGTTAATTAACGAAAGTAAAGCACAATGCATGTTTATTGGTTCTAGGTTCCACATAGCACAAATTCCAGAAAACACAACAATTAATCATTGCGACAATATTATCACGCCTAGTAAAACAGTCAAAAACCTAGGAATTCACTTTGATGACCACATGTTGTTTGATTCCCACATAGACAGAGTATGCAAAAAGGTTACAGGAACATTAATGTACTTATCACGAATAAAAGACAATTTTGAGACTACCACTCGAATAACTGTTGTTGGATCTCTAGCCCTAAGTTATTAATTACTGCACAACTGTTTGGAGAGCTACCACTAAGACTCAGCTAAATAGAATACAGAAGCTTATTAATTTTGCAGCTCGAGTTGCCCTGGGAGGAATAAGAAAATATGACCACATCACACCAGCTCTCAATATACTTGGGTGGCTGTGGGCAGAAAACAACGTCGCTTATGCTATTTATGTTTTTGTATTCAAAATTTTGGACCATCATTATCCTAACTGACTATTTGATTTAAAAACAGTCAAGGATATAATGGGAATCAACACAAGACAGAGCAGTGAGCTCTTTATTCACAGAACAAACACAGAAGCAGGTTCAAAGATGATCACTATCAAAGGGCCAGTACTCTGGAATAAGATTCCAGAGCATCTTAAAAATGCATCCTCCTTCAAAGCTTTCAAAGGCAAACTATATAGTTTTCTTTTGGACAAATAGTTGCTGCTCATTAAGAACTAATTATTCTCATTGTAAGGAAAACAAATATGGAAATGATGCCGATAATAATGATCCTGTATCTAGTGTCATTCTTACTACTTTATTATTAACATTATTGTTAACATTTTTATTACAGCATTATTATTTTCTATGAAAGCTACATTTAATTTAACTATATGTATTACCCTCTTATTTATTAGTTTAATTACATGTCTACTTATGAGTTACTATTAATGTTGAATAACCATTGTACAAAATGGAAATAAATGTGTATTTGGTTGTTTGTTTGTTTGTCATTGTTGGTACCGAATGAGATTGGGAGTTGAATTAAATATGAAAACAAATCCACGAGTGAGGTTGGGGGAAACTGTAATATGAACATAGTGGCATTCAGATAGAATGCATTCATTCTTAGTATGGCAGATATAAGATCTAAGGTCTGTTCAATTTTAAGACCTCGCGTGGTGTAGTTGGTAGCACTTTGGTTTAGTAATTATAAGCCAAGGTTCAATTCCCGGTCGGGGTAAAAATGATTCATGTTTTCACATATGGTAATGTTCTTATTTGGTTATTGTTGATTTCGAAAGAAATTGAGAGTAAAATTAAATGCGAAAATGAAACCACGAGTGAGATTGGGGAAAATTGTAATATGAACATAGTGGCATTCAGATAGAATGCTTTCATTATTAGTATAGCAGATATAAGCTCTAAGGTCTGTTAATTTTTAAGACCTTCTGTGGTGTAGTTGGTAGCTTGGCTTAGTAATTATATGTCCCAGGTTCAAGTTTCAGTCGGGGTATAAATGATTCCTGTTTTCACATATTGCAATGTGCTTATTTGGTTATTGTAGGTCCAGAATGAGATGGGGAGTTGAATTAAATGCAAAAACGAAACCACGAGTGAGGTTGGGGGAAACTGCAATATGAACATAGTAGCATACAGATAGAATGCGCTCATTAGTAGTATAGCAGATATAAGCTGTACGGTCTGTGGCGTAGTTAATAGCGCCTTGGATTAGTAATTATAAGCCCCAGGTTAAAGTCCCGGTCAGGGTAAAAATGATTGTTGTTTTCACAAGTGGTAATGTGCTTATTTGGTTATTGTTAGTTCCGAATGAGATTGGGAATAGAATTATATGCAAAAACAAATCCACGAGTGAGGTTGGGGGAAACTGTAATATGAACATAGTGGCATTCAGATAGAATGCATTCATTCTTAGTATGGCAGATATAAGATCTAAGGTCTGTTCAATTTTAAGACCTCGCGTGGTGTAGTTGGTAGCACTTTGGTTTAGTAATTATAAGCCAAGGTTCAATTCCCGGTCGGGGTAAAAATGATTCATGTTTTCACATATGGTAATGTTCTTATTTGGTTATTGTTGATTTCGAAAGAAATTGAGAGTAAAATTAAATGCGAAAATGAAACCACGAGTGAGATTGGGGAAAATTGTAATATGAACATAGTGGCATTCAGATAGAATGCTTTCATTATTAGTATAGCAGATATAAGCTCTAAGGTCTGTTAATTTTTAAGACCTCCTGTGGTGTAGTTGGTAGCTTGGCTTAGTAATTATATGTCCCAGGTTCAAGTTTCAGTCGGGGTATAAATGATTCCTGTTTTCACATATTGCAATGGCTTATTTGGTTATTGTAGGTCCAGAATGAGATGGGGAGTTGAATTAAATGCAAAAACGAAACCACGAGTGAGGTTGGGGGAAACTGCAATATGAACATAGTAGCATACAGATAGAATGCGCTCATTAGTAGTATAGCAGATATAAGCTGCACGGTCTGTGGCGTAGTTAATAGCGCCTTGGATTAGTAATTATAAGCCCCAGGTTAAAGTCCCGGTCAGGGTAAAAATGATTGTTGTTTTCACAAGTGGTAATGTGCTTATTTGGTTATTGTTAGTTCCGAATGAGATTGGGAATAGAATTATATGCAAAAACAAATCCACGAGTGAGGTTGGGGGAAACTGTAATATGAACATAGTGGCATTCAGATAGAATGCATTCATTCTTAGTATGGCAGATATAAGATCTAAGGTCTGTTCAATTTTAAGACCTCGCGTGGTGTAGTTGGTAGCACTTTGGTTTAGTAATTATAAGCCAAGGTTCAATTCCCGGTCGGGGTAAAAATGATTCATGTTTTCACATATGGTAATGTTCTTATTTGGTTATTGTTGATTTCGAAAGAAATTGAGAGTAAAATTAAATGCGAAAATGAAACCACGAGTGAGATTGGGGAAAATTGTAATATGAACATAGTGGCATTCAGATAGAATGCTTTCATTATTAGTATAGCAGATATAAGCTCTAAGGTCTGTTAATTTTTAAGACCTTCTGTGGTGTAGTTGGTAGCTTGGCTTAGTAATTATATGTCCCAGGTTCAAGTTTCAGTCGGGGTATAAATGATTCCTGTTTTCACATATTGCAATGTGCTTATTTGGTTATTGTAGGTCCAGAATGAGATGGGGAGTTGAATTAAATGCAAAAACGAAACCACGAGTGAGGTTGGGGGAAACTGCAATATGAACATAGTAGCATACAGATAGAATGCGCTCATTAGTAGTATAGCAGATATAAGCTGTACGGTCTGTGGCGTAGTTAATAGCGCCTTGGATTAGTAATTATAAGCCCCAGGTTAAAGTCCCGGTCAGGGTAAAAATGATTGTTGTTTTCACAAGTGGTAATGTGCTTATTTGGTTATTGTTAGTTCCGAATGAGATTGGGAATAGAATTATATGCAAAAACAAATCCACGAGTGAGGTTGGGGGAAACTGTAATATGAACATAGTGGCATTCAGATAGAATGCATTCATTCTTAGTATGGCAGATATAAGATCTAAGGTCTGTTCAATTTTAAGACCTCGCGTGGTGTAGTTGGTAGCACTTTGGCTTAGTAATTATAAGCCAAGGTTCAATTCCCGGTCGGGGTAAAAATGATTCATGTTTTCACATATGGTAATGTTCTTATTTGGTTATTGTTTATTTCGAAAGAAATTGAGAGTAAAATTAAATGCGAAAATGAAACCACGAGTGAGATTGGGGAAAATTGTAATATGAACATAGTGGCATTCAGATAGAATGCTCTCATTATTAGTATAGCAGATATAAGCTCTAAGGTCTGTTAATTTTTAAGACCTTCTGTGGTGTAGTTGGTAGCTTGGCTTAGTAATTATATGTCCCAGGTTCAAGTTTCAGTCGGGGTATAAATGATTCCTGTTTTCACATATTGCAATGTGCTTATTTGGTTATTGTAGGTCCAGAATGAGATGGGGAGTTGAATTAAATGCAAAAACGAAACCACGAGTGAGGTTGGGGGAAACTGCAATATGAACATAGTAGCATACAGATAGAATGCGCTCATTAGTAGTATAGCAGATATAAGCTGTACGGTCTGTGGCGAAGTTAATAGCGCCTTGGATTAGTAATTATAAGCCCCAGGTTAAAGTCCCGGTCAGGGTAAAAATGATTGTTGTTTTCACAAGTGGTAATGTGCTTATTTGGTTATTGTTAGTTCCGAATGAGATTGGGAATAGAATTATATGCAAAAACAAAAACATGAGGGAAACTGAAATATGAACATAGTGGCATTCAGATAGAATGCGTTCATTCCTAGTATAGCAAATATAAGCTCTAAGGTCTTTTTCCCTTTTAAGACCCTATGTGGTGTAGTTGGTAGCACCTTAGCTTTGTAATTATAAGTCCCAGGTTCAAGTCCCTATTTGTGTAAAAATGAGTCATGTTTTCACATATGGTAATGTGCTTATTTGGTTATTGTTTGATCCGAATGTGATTGTGAGTAGAATTAAATGCGAAAATGAAACCATGAGTAAGATTGGGGAAAACTGTAATATGATTAGATAGGCATTCAGATAGAATGCTTTCATTCCTAGAATAGCAGATATAAGCTGCAATTTCTGTTTCCCTTTTAATACCTTTTGTGGTGTACTTGGTAGCGCCTAGACTTCGTAATTATAAGCCCCAGGTTCAAGTTTTGGTTGGGGTAAAAATAATTCATGTTTTCACATATGGTAATTTGCTTATTTGGTTATTATTGCTCCCGAATGAGATTTGGAGAAAAATTAAATGCAAAAACAAAACCACGAGTGAGGCTGGGGTAAACTGTAATATGAACATAGTGGCATTCAGATAGAAAGCGTTCATTCCTAGCATAGTAGATATAAGCTGTAAGGTGTTTCCCTTTTAAGACCTTCTGTGGTGTAGTTGATAGTGCCTTGGCTTAGTAATTATAACCCCCAGGTTCAACTGCCTTTTGGGGTAAAAATGATTCATGTTTTAACATATGGTAATGTGCTTCTTTGGTTATAGTTGTTCCTGAATGAGATTGGGAGTTGACTTGCACGCATAAAAGAAACCACCATTGAGGTTGGGGGATACTGTATTATAAATATAGTGGCGTTCAGATTAAATGCGTTTGTTCCTAGTATAGCAGATATAAGCTGTAAGGTCTGTTTCCCTTTTAAGACCTTCTGTAGCGTAGTTGGTGGAGCATTCGCTTAGTAATTATAAGTCCCATGTTAAAGTCCTGGTCTTGGTAAAAATGATTCATGTTTTCACATATGGTAAAAGTCTTTATTTGGCTTTGTGTATATATATATATATATATATATATATATATATATATATATATATATATATATATATATATATATATATATATATATATATATATATATATATATTATATATATATATATATATATATATATATATATATATATATATATATATATATATATATATATATATATATATATATATATATATATATATATATATATATATATATATATATATATATATATATATATATATATATATATATATATATATATATATATATATATATATATATATATATATGTGTGTGTGTGTGTGTGTGTGTGTGTGTGTGTGCTTACTGAAATGAAGAAGAGAAGACAAATTTTCATTACAGAGTTCTTCCAGACAAAGGGGAGATAAAGAAGATAATGACAGAAGATCAGGGGATGGGGCCTCATTAAGATTGTTATACACAAATGCTGATGGATTAGCTGGTAAGGCAGTAGAATTAAAAGATAGGATTCACAACAGTAAGGCAGATATAGTAGCAATTACAGAGACTAAGTTGAGTGAGGACATAAACAGTGTCACAGTTTTTCCTAAGGGTTTCAGAATACTAAGGGTTGAAAGATCTGAGAGGATTGGTGGAGAGATAGCACTGCTCATAAGTGAAAGGATTCAAGTTGAAGAAATAAACTTGGCTATAGAAAGTGAGTTCAAGGAATTTCTTGTTGCTCGCATAAATACTGGGTCAGAGAGCATTATAATAACTGTTGTATACAACCCACCAAGGAACCAAAATAGGCTTGAAGTTTATGAGGAAAGTCATATAGGTACTATTGAAGTCATAAACTCAGTTGTTAACATGGCACGGGAAAAAAATGTAGGATTTTGATTATGGGAGACTTTAATCATAAAGAGATAGATTGGATAAATCTTGACCCACACAGTGGTGAGGACTCATTCGGGGCAAGATTCCTAGATTGCGTACAAGGGAATTTCCTACACCAACATGTAATGGAACCAACAAGGGCCAGGGGTGGGGATGAGCCATCACTACTTGATCTAGTGTTCACAGATAATGTGTTGGATATTGAAAAAATTGAGTATGAACCACCAATTGGAAAGAGTGACCACTGTGTGTTGTTGATGGAGTATATCATTGAAGATATTCTTCCTGAGAGTAGAGGCACTGAGGACATGAGGAGGAACTATCCGAAAGGAGATTACATCAAAATGAATGAGCTTTTTGCAGTTATTGACTGGAGAACATTATTTTGCAACAAATCTGTACAAGAAATGTATGACATCTTTTGTGAGAAATATGGGAAGATAGTAGATTGCTGCATACCTGTCACCAAAGTAGGTGTAATTCATGCCAGAGAGAAATGGTTCGATAATGGGTGTAAAAGAGCTAAGGAGTGGAGAGACAAATGCTGGAAAAGGTATAGGAGGAGAAAAAACATAAATGCCTGGCAAACCTACAAAAGAGCAAGAAATGACTACCTAAGTAAAAGGAGAGAGGCAGAGAGAGACTATGAGAGGGACATCACCAGGAAGGCTAAAGAAAATCCCAAGCTTTTCCACAGCTTTATCAGAGGAAAACTGAAGGTAAAAGAACAGGTTTTAAGGCTAAAGAGAGCGGATGGAAGCATCACTGAGACGGATGAAGAGATCTGCAAAGAATTGAACAAGGAGTTTAAGTCAGTATTTACAGTAGAAAATACCCCACCCCCTCAGATTGCAGTGATAGAAGCTCAAGGGCCGGCATTAGAGAACATCAACCTTACAGCCACAGAGGTATGCAAAGCGCTGATGGATTTAGATGTTCATAAAGCTACAGGTCCTGATGACATATCCCCTCATGTGCTTAAAAAATGCGCAAACACAATATCAGTGGCACTAAGTATCATATTTAAGGAGTCACTGGAGTCGGGGGAGATTCCAAGATGCTGGAAACAAGCAAATGTGATACCTATCTTCAAAAAGGGAAGGAGGGATACGGCTCTGAACTATAGACCAGTTTCCTTGACCAGCATAGTTTGCAAAGTTATGGAGAAACTACTAAGGAAACATATCTCTCTTCACTTGGAATCCTTCAACTTTTTGTCAGTGAGGCATCATGGCTTCAGAGAAGGTAGATCAACAGTAACAAACTTATTAGAATTTTATGATGAGGTAAGCCAAATCTTACAGGAAAGAGAGGGCTGGGCAGATTGCATATTCCTAGACTTCCAGAAAGCGTTTGACACTGTTCCACATGGGAGACTTATTAGGAAGCTGCAATCAATGGCTAGAATAGGTGGAAATGTTTTGGAATGGATAAAAACTTACTTAGAAGGAAGGGAACAGAGGGTTAGAGTAAGACACTCAGTGTCTAAATGGAGAAGAGTTAGTGGTGGAGTTCCACAGGGTTCAGTTTTAGGGCCACTTTTGTTCCTTGTATATGTAAATGACCTACCAGAGTCTGTAAATTCATTCATGAATATGTTTGCAGATGATGCAAAGACTGTGAAGAAAGTAAAAAACGAGAACAATGGTAGAGAACTTCAGGAGGATCTAAATAATCTGCATGAGTGGTCAGAAAAGTGGCTAATGAAATTCAATACTTCAAAATGTAAGGTAATGAGAATGGGTACAAGTGCAAGAAGGCCCAGGCTTGAGTACACGGTGGCTGGAGTACAACTTCAAGAGACAGAAAATGAGAGAGATCTAGGAGTAAACATACTGGCAGATTTGTCTCCAGAAATACATATAAATGGCATAGTAAGGGCAGCATATGCATTCTTATCAAATGTAAGGGTAGCCTTCAGGCACATGGACAAGGAAATGTTCAGAAATATTTATGTAACCTATGTGAGGCCAAAACTCGAATATGCAGCCCCCTTTTGGAATCCGCACTTGAAAAAGCACATAGCTAAGCTTGAAAAAGTTCAAAGACATGCCACGAAACTGGTGCCAGAAATACGCAATCTCAGTTATGATGAGAGGCTGAGGGAATTAGACTTACCATCACTCGAAGCTAGAAGAGTGAGGGGGGATATGGTGATAGTCTTTAAATTCCTTCATGGTTATGATAGAGTGGATAGGGATCGATATTTTGATATGGCTGGCTCTAGAACTAGAGGTCATAGTTTGAAGCTTCGTAAGAAAACTTCTTTGCAGGATGTAAGGAAATACTTTTTCAGTGTAAGAGTAGTTGATAATTGGAATTCGCTAAGCGAGGAGGTAATTAATGCTATCTCAATCCATAGTTTTAAGGACAGGCATGATAAGTATCACTAAGTATAAAATGGAACCGATCAGGAGACGGGAAGATACGAGCTTTGGGCTCTTTCCCGTAAACACAATTAGGTAATCACAAGCATATATATATATATATATATATATATATATATATATATATATATATATATATATATATATATATATATATATATATATATAATATATATATATATATATATATATATATATATATATATATATATATATATATATATATATATATATATATATATATATATATATATATATATATATATATATATATATATATATATATATATATATATATATATATATATATATATATATATATATATATATATATAAATATATATATATATATATATATATCTATAAATATATATATATATATATATATATATATATATATATATATATATATATATATATATATATATATATATATATATATATATACATACATATATATATATATATATATATATATATATATATATATATATATATATATATATATATATATATATATATATATATATATATATATATAAATATATATATATATATATATATATATATATATATATATATATATATATATATATATATATATATATATATATAGATATATAGATATATATATATATATATATATATATATATATATATATATATATATATATATATATATATATATATATATATATATATATATATATATATATAGCTTATATCTGCTATACTTAGGAATGAACGCATTCTAACTGAATGCCACTATGTTCATATTACAGATTCCCCAACCTCACTCGTGGCTTCATTTTAGCATTTAATTCAAATCCCAATCTCATTCGGGCCATGAAATTATCAAATAACACATTACATATGTGAAAACATGAATCATTTTTTTACCCCGACCGGGACTCGAACCTAGGACTTGTGATTACTAAGTCAAGGCGCTACCACTACACCACAGAAGGTTAAAAGGAACCCAACCTTATAGCTTATATCTGCTATACTTAGGAATGAACGCATTCTAACTGAATGCCACTATGTTCATATTACAGATTCCCCAACCTCACTCGTTTCTTCATTTTAGCATTTAATTCAAATCCCAATCTCATTCGGGCCATGAAATTATCAAATAACACATTACATATATATATATATATATATATATATATATATATATATATATATATATATATATATATATATATATATATATATATATATATATATATATATATATATATATATATATATATATATATATATATATATATATATATATATATATATATATATATATATATATATATATATATATATATATATATATATATATATATGTATATATATATATATATATATATATATATATATATATATATATATATATATGTATATATATATATATATATATATATATATATATATATATATATATATATATATATATATATATATATATATATATATATATATATATATATATATATATATGTATATATATATATATATATATATATATATATATATATATATATATATATATATATATATATCTACTTGAATATGCAAGCACGCTCACACACTCACACGCACACACATACACAGAGTAGAGTAGAGGCACTGAGGACATGAGGAGGAACTATCCGAAAGGAGATTACATCAAAATGAATGAGCTTTTTGCAGTTCTTGACTGGAGAACCTTATTTTACAACAAATCTGTACAAGAAATGAATGACATCTTTTGTGAGAAATATGGGAAGATAGTAGATTGTTGCATACCTGTCACCAAAGTAGGTGTAATTCATGCCAGAGAGAAATGGTTCGATAATGGGTGTAAAAGAGCTAAAAGTGGAGAGACAAATGCTGGAAAATATATAGGAGGAGAAAAAACATTAATGCCTGGCAAACCTACAAAAGAGCAAGAAATGTCTACCTAAGAAAAAGGAGAGAGGTAGAGAGAGACTATGAGAGGGACATCACCAGGAAGGCTAAAGAAAATCCCAAGCTTTTCCACAGCTTTATCAGAGGAAAACTGAAGGTAAAAGAACATGTTTTAAGGCTTAAGAGAGCCGAGGGAAGCATCACTGAGACGGATGAAGAGATCTGCAAAGAATTGAACAAGGAGTTTCAGTCAGTATTTGCAGTAGAAAATACCCCACCCCGTCAGATTGCAGTGATAGAAGCTCAAGGGCCGGTATTAGAGAACATCAACCTTACATCCACAGAGGTATGCAAAGCGCTGATGGATTTAGATGTTCATATATCTACAGGTCCTGATGAAATATCCCTGCATGTGCTTAAAAAATGAGCAAACTCAATATCAGTGGCACTAAGTATCATATTTAAAAAGTCACTGGAGTCGGGGGAGATTCCAAGATGCTGGAAACAAGCAAATGTGATACCTATCTTCAAAAAGGGAAGGAGGGATACGGCTCTGAACTATAGACCAGTTTCCTTGACCAGCATAGCTTGCAAAGTTATGGAGAAACTACTAAGGAAACATATCTCTCTTCACTTGGAATCCTTCAACTTTTTGTCAGTGAGGCATCATGGCTTCAGTGAAGGTAGATCAACAAAAACAAACTTATTAGAATTTTATTATGAGGTAAGCCAAATCTTACAGGAAAGAGAGGGCTGGGCAGATTGCATATTCCTAGACTTCCAGAAAGTGTTTGACACTGTTCCACATGGGAGACTTATTAGGAAGCTGCAATCAATGGCTAGAATAGGTGGAAATGTTTTGGAATGGATAAAAACTTACTTAGAAGGAAGGGAACAGAGGGTTAGAGTAAGACACTCAGTGTTTGAATGGAGAAGAGTTAGTAGTGGAGTTCCACAGAGTTCGGTTTTAGGGCCACTTTTGCACCTTGTATATGTAAATGACCTACCAGAGTCTGTAAATTCATTCATGAATATGTTTGCAGATGATGCAAAGATTGTGAAGAAAGTAAAAAACGAGAACAATGGTAGAGAACTTCAGGAGGATCTACATAATCTGCATGAGTGGTCAGAAAAGTGGCTAATGAAATTCAATACTTCAAAATGCAAGGTAATGAGAATGGGCACAAGTGCAAGAAGGCCCAAGCTTGACTACTCGGTGGCTGGAGTACAACTTCAAGAGACAGAAAATGAGAGAGATCTAGGAGTAAACATACTGGCAGATTTGTCTCCAGAAATACATATAAATGGCATAGTAAGGACAGCATATGCATTCTTATCAAATGTAAGGGTAGCCTTCAGGCACATGGACAAGGAAATGTTCAGAAATATTTATGTAACCTATGTGAGGCCCAAACTCGAATATGCAGCCCCCTTTTGGAATCCGCACTTGAAAAAGCACATAGCTAAGCTTGAAAAAGTTCAAAGACATGCCACGAAACTGGTGCCAGAAATACGCAATCTCAGTTATGATGAGAGGCTGAGGAAATTAGACTTACCATCACTCGAAGCTAGAAGAGTGAGGGGGGATATGGTGACAGTATTTAAATTCCTTCATGGTTATGATAGAGTGGATAGGGATCGATATTTTGATATGGCTGGCTCTAGAACTAGTGGTCATAGTTTGAAGCTTCGTAAGAAAACTTCTTTGGAGGATGTAAGAAAATACTTTTTCAGTGTAAGAGTAGTTGATAATTGGAATTCGCTAAGCGAGGAGGTAGTTAATGCTATCTCAATCCATAGTTTTAAGGACATGTATGATAAGTATCACTAAGTATAAAATGGAACCGATCAGGAGACGGGAAGATACGAGCTTTGGGCTATTTCCCGTAAACACAATTAGGTAATCACAATTAGGTAATCACTTCTTTGCAGGATGTAAGGAAATATATTTTCAGTGTAAGAGTAGTTGATAATTGGAACTGGCTAAGCGAGGAGGTAGTTAATGCTATCTCAATCCATAGTTTTAAGAACAGGTATGATAAGTATCACTAAGTATAAAATGGAACCGATCAGGAGACGGGAAGCTACGAGCTTTGAGCTCTTTCCCGTAAGCACAATTAGGTAAATACAATTTAGGTAAATACACACACAAACACACACACGGTGGGCAATAGTACACAAACATTCAGTATCTCTTAAATTTATCCTTGTGTTTTTGAGTGGCTAAGAGTTAAGTGCAAAACTTAAACATAATATCCCTAAATAAGAAATCCTGCAGAGTATTGTGAGTATAAAATTTATACTTGTTGTATGACGAAACTCTCCAAAATATTAAAGTAAAAAATCGAGAACATTTTCGTGAGGGGAAAGAGAAGAAACTGTCCTGTTCTGCCTTGTAGGAAATTTAGAAGAGTTGATCTTATTTTTTGTTTTGTAAATTGGGGAGAGCTCTTAAGCTGTTTACCTGATCCTGTGGTTCCATATATTGTTAAAATCAGTATCTTTCCCATTTATATTAATTTGATAGTTAGTTTAATACACGAAATAATTGAATAATTAAATAAATACCAAAAATACACCTGTCAATAGTACTGAGATAAGTTACCAAGTAGCACAGCTGTGTTATTTTCTTCAATTTTTTATATTTCTTTTAGCTTTCTCTATTACTATTTTTTTTTATTTTGTATATATATTGAGTTAAATGTAAAGTCTGATCCTTTGGTAACATATCTTGGTTAGCAAGTGAGTTTATCAGTTAAGAAGAATATATAGCAGAAACAGGTGGGTGTCTCCTCAGATACAAATTCGAATTTTCCTTCAAGAACACTTTTGTTTTTGTTTGCATTTTTTTTCCTCAAATTACCAAAGTCAAATTTTTAAGTTAGAATGTGTGAAGCTAAAATAAAAGTTTTTCTCTCTTTTTTCTCTTTCTCTTCTTTCTATATTCTGTGAAAGGGAAAACATGAAAATGAGGCCATCTCTGTCCCAAACCTCCCCACCCATAGGTCGGGGAGGGATGAGAGAGGATCTCCATGGGATGTAGCAGGAGGAGGAGGGGTAGCTATTAGGAGATTAAAACAGAAAATCAAGGATTTAGAGGCAATGGTTATAAACCTTCATGATAAAATTCGGAATATGGTTAGAGAAATGAAAGAGAATGAAACGCTCAGAGAGGAAATAAGATTTTTGGAGGAAGCAAATAAAGTACAAGGGCAGCAGAGAAAAGAACTATAAAAACGAATAAGGAAGCTGGAAGGAGAAAAGAGTGAACTAGAAACCAGAATTTATAAACAAGAAGATAACAACAAACAGCTGAATGACAACCTAAATGAAATAGATGTTACTTCACTGCTCTCTTTTGAGAGAGATGAGATTGCAGCTTGGAATGTCCAGATTAAGAAAAACATTGAACAGTTTAGAAAGGAGTTTCAGGAGCTGAATATGGAACATGATGTCATGAAAACTTCCTTTGCTGATGCACTAAAGGGGAATGTGGCAGTAAAAGAGGCTCTAAAGTTGGTGGCACTGGAAAACATACAAACAGTTAACTATAAAGAGACAGTAATCGAAAAAATGAAAGAGGTTGGGATGGAAAGTGCGAATCCACTGATTAAACAGGCACTTGATAAAGAGAAGACAGTGGTAATCTCAGGCATAAGCGAATCCCAGGAGCCAACATGGCAGGGGAGACTTGAAGAAAATAAAGCTAGGGTTGTAGACCTGATAAGAAAGCTTGGAGTAGTTTTTGGTCCTGAGGATATTGTAAACATTTATCAACTATGCAAATATTCGAGGGAAGGAAAGCAGAGACCAACAAAAGTAACCTTTGAAAGAGGGGAAACATGTAGAGAAATATTGATGAGAAAAAAAGTCTAAAAGACTTTCAAGAATTCAAAGAAGTGTTCATTAGACGATGCAGAACACAGGAGGAGATGGGAAAGATCAAAAACTTGTTGCAAGAGGCAAGAAGGTTAAATGGGGAAAGAAATGAAGACGAGAAGAAAAATTTTCATTTCAGAGTTCTTACAGACAAAGGGAAGATAAAGAAGATAATGGATTAGCTGGTAAGGCAGTAGAATTAAAAGATAGGATTCACAACAGTAAGGCAGATATAGTAGCAATTACAGAGACTAAGTTGAGTGAGGACATAAATAGTGTCACAGTTTTTCCTAAGGGCTTCAGAATATTAAGGGTTGAAACATCTGATAGGACTGGTGGAGGGATAGCACTGCTCATAAGTGAAGGGTTTCAAGTTGAAGAAATAAACTTGGGTATAGAAAGTGAGTTCAAGGAATTTCTTGTTGCTCGCATAAATTCTGGGTCGGAGAGCATTATAATACCTGTTGTATATAACCCACCAAGGAACCAGAATAGGCTAGAAGTTTATGAGGGAAGTCATATAAGTACTATTGAAGTCATAAAGTCAGTTGTTGACATGGCATGGGAGAGAAAATGCAGAATTTTGATTATGGGAGATTTTAATCATAAAGAGATAGATTGGATAAATCTTGACCAACACAGTGGTGAGGACTCATTCGGGGCAAGATTCCTAAATTGCGTACAAGGGAATTTCCTACACCAACATGTAATGGAACCAACGAGGGCCAGGGGTGGGGATGAGCCAACACTACTTGATCTAGTATTCACAGATAATGTGTTGGATATTGAAAAAATTGAGTATAAACCACCAATTGGAAAGAGTGACCACTGTGTGTTGTTGATGGAGTATAGCATTGAAGATATTCTTCCTGAGAGTAGAGGGAGTGAGGACATGAGGAGGAACTATCCGAAAGGAGATTACATCAAAATGAATGAGCTTTTTGCAGTTATTGACTGGAACCTTACTTTACAACAAATCTGTACAAGAAATGTATGACATCTTTTGTGAGATATATGGGAAGATAGTAGATTGCTGCATACCTGTCGCCAAAGTAGGTGTAATTCATGCCAGAGAGAAATGGTTCGATAATGAGTGTAAAAGAGCTAAGGAGTGGAGAGACAAATGCTGGAAAATATATAGGAGGAGAAAATACACAAATGCCTGGCAAACCTACAAAAGAGCAAGAAATGATTACCTAAGTAAAGGAAGAGAGGCAGAGAGACACTATGAGAGGGACATCACCAGGAAGGCTAAAGAAAATCCCAAGCTTTTCCACAGCTTGATCAGAGGAAAACTGAAGGTAAAAGAACAGGTTTTAAGGCTTAAGAGAGAGGATGGAAGCATCGCTGAGATGGATGAAGAGATCTACAAAGAATTGAACAAGGAGTTTCAGTCAGTATTTACAGTATAACATATCCCACCCCATCAGATTGCAGAGATAAAAGCTCAAGGGCTGGTATTACAGAATATCAACTTTACAGCCACAGAGGTATGCTAAGCACCAATGGAGTTAGATGTTCATAAAGCTACAGGTCCTGATGATATATCCCCTCATGTACTTAAAAAATGCACAAACTCAATATCAGTAGCACTAAGTATCATATTTAGAAAGTCACTGGAGTCAGGGGAAATTCCAAGATGCTGGAAACAAGCAAACGTGATACCTATCTTCGAAAAGGGAAGGGAAGGGTACGGCTCTAAACTACAGACCAGTTTCCTTGACCAGCATAGTTTGCAAAGTTATGGAGAAACTACTAAGGAAACATATCTCTCTTCACTTGGAATCCATGAACTTTTTGTCAGTGAGGCAACATGGCTTCAGAGAGGTAGATCAACAGTAACAAACTTATTTGAATTTCATGATGAGGTAAGCCAAATCTTACAGGAAAGAGAGGGCTGGGCAGATTGCATATTCCTAGACTTCCAGAAAGCGTTTGACACTGTTCCACATGGGAGACTTATTAGGAAGCTGCAAGCAATGGCTAGAATAGGTGGAAATGTCTTGGAATGGATAAAAAGTTACTTAGAAGGAATGGAACAGAGGGTTAGAGTAAGACACTCAGTGTCTGAATGGAGAAGAGTTAGTAGTGGAGTTCCACAGGGTTCAGTTTTAGGGCCACTTTTGTTCCTTGTATATGTAAATGACCTACCAGAGTCTGTAAATTCATTAATGAATATGTTTGCAGATGATGCAAAGATTGTGAAGAAAGTAAAAAACGAGAACAATGGTAGAGAACTTCAGGAGGATCTAAATAATCTGCATGAGTGGTCAGAAAAGTGGCTAATGAAATTCAATACTTCAAAATATAAGGTAATGAGAATGGGTACAAGTGCAAGAAGGCCCAAGCTTGACTACTCGGTGGCTGGAGTACAACTTCAAGAGACAGAAAATGAGAGAGATCTAGGAGTAAACATACTGGCAGATTTGTCTCCAGAAATACATATAAATGGCATAGTAAGGGCAGCATATGCATTCTTATCAAATGTAAGGGTAGCCTTCAGGCACATGGACAAGGAAATGTTCAGAAATATATATATAACCTATGTGAGGCCAAAACACAAATATGCAACCCCCTTTTGGAATCCGCACTTGAAAAAGCACATAGCTAAGCTTGAAAAAGTTCAAAGACATGCCACGAAACTGGTGCCAGAAATACGCAATCTCAGTTATGATGAGAGGCTGAGGGAATTAGACTTACCATCACTCGAAGCTAGAAGAGTGAGGGGGGATATGGTGACAGTCTTTAAATTCCTTCATGGTTATGATAGAGTGGATAGGGATCGATATTTTGATATGGCTGGCTCTAGAACTAGAGGTCATAGTTTGAAGCTTCGTAAGAAAACTTCTTTGCAGGATGTAAGGAAATACTTTTTCAGTGTAAGAGTAGTTGATAATTGGAATTCGCTAAGCGAGGAGGTAGTTAATGCTATCTCAATCCATAGTTTTAAGGACAGGTATGATAAGTATCACTAAGTATAAAATGGAACCGATCAGGAGACGGGAAGATACAAGCTTTGGGCTCTTTCCCGTAAACACAATCAGGTAATCACAATTAGGTAATCACACACACACACACACACACACACGCACACACACACACACACACGCACAATTAGGTAATTACAATTAGCTAGTTACACACTTGTGTTAGTTTTTTTTTTTAAATTGAGGAAGATTAAAGTCTGATCCTTTGATAACATTCCTTGGTTGGAAATTTGTTAATATTTTTCCTTCTGAAATGACCGGTTTTGCAGTTAAGAAGAAAATATAGTAGAAATTGGTGGGGGGTTTCCTCAGTTGCATATTCGAGCTTTCCTTCAACTGGGCTTTTGTTCTGTATATTTTTTGTCTAATTACCAAAGTTAAATTTGTTACCAGAAAAAGGATGAACTAAATAACTAAATTATTATTCATATGAAGTTATAGCAATTCTGTGTGAAGTTTAAATAGAATTTTTTTCTCTCTTTTTTTCCTTTCTCTCTATATTCTGTTAAAGGCAAAACATCAAAATTATGCCATGTCTGTCCCTAACCCCCCATTTAATGGTTGGAGTATGTATGGGTGGTTGAGGATCTCCATGGGATGTAAGAGGAGGAATGGCTCTTAGAAGGCTGATGCAAAAAGTCAGTTACCTTGAGACTCTTGTAATAAACCTGGATGATAAATTTCAAAACATGGATAGAGAAATGAAAGAGAATGAAATACTTAAAGATATAATGATATCTTTGAAGGAAGCAAGTAAGGCACAAGGACAAGAGTGGAAAGAACTAGAAACACAAATAAAGTAGTTGGAAGGGAAAGAGAGTGACCTAAAACCATAATTTCTAATCAAGAAGATAACAGCAAACAATTGAAAGACAACCTGAATTAATTAAATGCTAGTTTATTGCTCTCTTCTGAGAGAGTCGAGATTGCAGCTTGTAATGTCCTGATAAAGGATATACATCAAACAGTTTAGAAAGTAGTTTCAGGAGCTGAACACTCAACATGATGCCATGCAAACTTCCTTTGTAGATGCAGTAAAGGTGAATGTGGCTGTAAAAGATGGTCTGAGGATGGAGGCACTGGAAAATATACAAACGGGTGGCTATAAAGAAGCAGTAATAAAAAAAATGAAAGATGTTGTGATGGAAAGGGCTAATCCACAAATTAAACAGGCACTTGATAAAGGGAAGACATTGGTAATCTTATTCATAAGTGAATCCCAGGAGTCAACATGGCAGGGGAGACTTAAACAAATAAAAAGCTTGGGTTTTAGATATTATAATTAAGCTTGGAGTAGCATGTGTTTGGAGGATATTGTAAACACTCACCAACTTGGTAAATATTCCAGGGAGGGAAACGAAAGATCAACAAAAGTAACCTTTGAGAGAGGGGACACATGTAGAGAAATACCGATGAGGGAAAAACCTAAAAGACCATGAAGAACTCAGAACTGTATTCATTAGACCATATAGTATACAGGAAGAGATGGAAAGGAACAACAACTTAGTGCAAGCAGCGAGAAGGTTTAATGTGGGAATAAATGAAGAAGAGAAGATAAGTCTTTATTTCAGAGTTCTTCCACACAAACGAGCATAAAGAAGTTAATGATAGAAGATCAAGGGATAGGGCGTCATTAAGACTCTTTTACACTAATGCTGATGGAGTAGCTGGTAAGGCAGTAGAATTAAAAGATAGGATTCACATCAGGAAGGCAGATATATTAGTGGTTACAGAGACTAAGTTTAGTGAGGACATAAGCAGTGTCAAAGTTTTTCTTAAGGGCTGCAGTATATTAAAGGTTGAAAGATCTCAGAGGAATTGTGGAGGGATAGCACTGCTCATAAGTGAGAGATTTCAGGTTGAAGAAATAAACTTTGCTATAGAAAGTGAGCTCAAGGAATTTTTTGTTGCTCGCATAAATACTGGGTAAGAGAACATTATAATAACTGTTGTATATAATCCAATAAGGAACCCACATAGGCTAGAAGTATATGAGGAAAGTTATATCGGTACTGTTAAAGTAGTAAACTTAGTTGTTAACATTGCAAGGGAGAGAATAAGTAGGATTTTGATTGTGGGAGATTTTAATTATAGAGGCAGAGATTGGATAAATCTTCACCCACACAGCGGAGAGGACTGATTCAGGGTAAAATTCCTCAATTTTGTCCAAGGGAATTTCCTACACCAACATGTACTGGAACCAACAAGGGCCAGGGATGGGGATGAACCATCACTGCTTGATCTAGTATTCACACATAATGTGTTGGATATTGAAAAAATCGAGTATGAACCACCAATTGGATAGAGAGCCCACTGTGTGCTGTTGGTGGAATATATCATCGAAGATTTCCTGCCTGAAAGTAGAGGCATTGAGGACATGAGGAAGAATATTCAAAAGGAGATTACATCAAAATCAATGAGCTTTTTGCAGTTATTAACTGCAGGACCTTCTTTAACAACAAATCTGTGCAAGAAATGTACAACTCCAAAATAGGAGTTATACATGCAAGAGAGAATTGGTTCCTGGAACAACTATAAAAGATCAGGAAATGATTACCTAAGTAAAAGAAGAGAGGCACAGAGGGACTATGAAAGGTATATAGCCAGGAAGGCTAAAGAAATTCCCAAACTTTTCCTCAGAGGAAAACTGAAAGTAAAAGACCAGGTATTAAAGCTAAAGAGAGCTGCTGGAAGCATCACTGAGATAGATGAAGAGATTTATGAAGAATTGAACAAGGAGTTTCTGTCAGTACTTACAGAAGAATATACCCCACTCCCTCCGATTGCAGAGATTAGAGCTCATGGGACTGTATTAGAGAACATCATCTTTTCAGCCACAGAGCTATGTAAAGCGATAATGGAGATAGATGCCCATAAAGCTAAAGATCTTGATGATATATTCCCTTATGTACTTAGAAAATGCGCTAAATCTATATCAGTGCCAATAAATATCATATTTGAAAAGTCAATGGAATCAGGGTATATTCCAAGATGCTAGAAACAAGCAAACATGGTACCTATCTACAAAAAGGGAAGGAGGAATATGGCTCTAAACAATAGACCTGTTTCCTTGATCAGAATAGTTTGCAAAGTTATGGAGAGACTACTAAGAAAACACATCTCTCTTCACCTGGAATCCTTCAACTTTTTATCAGTGAGACAACATGGCTTCAGAGAAGGTATATAAACAGTAACAAACATAAAAGAATTTGATGTTGAGGTAAGCCGAATCTTACAGAAAAGAGAGAGCTGGGCAGATTGCATATTCCTAGACTTTTAGAAAAAGTTTGACGCACGATACCACACTGGGATTTAGTAAGAAGCGGCAAGTAATGGCAAAATTAGAAGGAATGTCTTGGAATTTATAAAAACTTACTTAGTAGGAAGGGAATAGAGGGTTAGAGTAAGACATTCAGTGTCTGAATGGAGAAGAGTTAGTAGTAGAGCTTCATAAGGTTCAGCTTTAAGACCATTTTTGTTCCTAGTATATGTAAATGACCTAACAGAGTCTTTAAATTTATTCATGAAAATGTTTGCAGATGATGGAGAGATTGTGGAGAAAGTAGGAGACGAGAATAATGGTAGAAATTATATGGAAGAATTAAATAGTATACATGAGTGGTCAGAGACTTTGCTTTAGAACTTCAATACTTCTAAATGTAAGGTAATGAGAATATGCGCAAGTACAAGAAGGCCCAAGCTTGACTACTCAATGGCAGAAGCAGAAATTCGCGAGACATAGAATGAGAGAGATCTAGGAGTAGACATACTGGCAGATTTGTCTACAGAAATGCATATAAAAGGCTATTACAGGCAGCATATGCTTTTTTAGCAATTGTAAGGGTAGCCTTCAGGCGCATGGACAAGGAAATGTTCAGAAATGTTTATGTAGCCTATATGAGGATAAAGCTTGAATATATATAATCCTTTTGGAATCCACATTTGAAAAAGCACGTAGTTAAGTTGGAAAATTTCAAAGACATGCCACAAAACTGGTCCTAGAAATACGCAATCTCAGCTATGAGGAGAGGTTGAGAGAATTAGAGTTACCATCACTCGAAGCTTGATGAATTAGGGGGGATATGGTGGCGGTTTTCATATTCCTTCATGGTTATGACAAAGTGAATAGGGATCTCTATTTTGATATGGCTGGCACGATAACTATAGGTTATAGATTAAAGCTTCGTAAAATAAAAAATTCTATGCGGGACGTAAGTAAGTACTTTTTTAGTGGAAGAGTAGTTGAAAATATGAATTGGCTAAGCGAGAAGGTAGTTAATGCTTACTTAATCCATAGTTTTAAGGACAAGTATGATAAGTATCACTAAGTACAAAATGGAACAGACAAGGAGACGTGAACTTACGAGCATGGGGATCTTTCCCTTAAGCACAATAAGGTAATTACAAAGAGATCATTTTGCACACACACACACACACATATAAATGGCATAGTAAGGGCAGCATATGCATTCTTATCAAATGTAAGGGTAGCCTTCAGGCACATGGTCAAGGAAATGTTCAGAAATATTTATGTAACCTATGTGAGGCCAAAACTCGAATATGCAGCCCCCTTTTGGAATCCGCACTTGAAAAGGCACATAGCTAAGCTTGAAAAAGTTCAAAGACATGCCACGAAACTGGTGCCAGAAATACGCAATCTCAGTTATGATGAGAGGCTGAGGGAATTAGACTTACCATCACTCGAAGCTAGAAGAGTGAAGGGGGGATATGGTGACAGTCTTTAAATTCCTTCATGGTTATGATAGAGTGGATAGGGATCGATATTTTGATATGGCTGGCTCTAGAACTAGAGGTCATAGTTTGAAGCTTCGTAAGAAAACTTCTTTGCAGGATGTAAGGAAATACTTTTTCAGTGTAAGAGTAGTTGATAATTGGAATTCGCTAAGCGAGGAGGTAGTTAATGCTATCTCAATCCATAGGTTTAAGGACAGGTATGATAAGTATCACTAAGTCTAATATGGAGCCGATGAGGAGACGGGAAGATACGAGCTTTGGGCTCTTTCCCGTAAACACAATTAGGTAATCACAATTAGGTAATCACACTCGTCTTCTTTCTATATTCTGTGAGAGGGAG
Source organism: Halocaridina rubra (assembly GCA_037179515.1). NCBI lineage: Eukaryota > Metazoa > Arthropoda > Malacostraca > Decapoda > Atyidae > Halocaridina > Halocaridina rubra. The sequence continues at coordinate 34,600 of JAXCGZ010011609.1, read as the reverse complement.
AACATAAAAATGACACCATCTCTGTCCCAAACCTCTCCCATCCATGGGTCGGTAGGAGGGGTAGCCATTAGGAGACTTAAACAGAAAATCAAGAATTTAGAGGAAATGGTTATAAGCCTTGATGATAAAATTCGGAATATGGATGGAGAAATGAAAGAGAATGAAACACTCAGAGAGCAAATTAGATCTTTGGAGGAAGCAAATAAAGCACAAGGGCAGGAGAGAAAGGAACTAGAAAAAAGAATAAAGAAGCTGGAAGGGGAAAAGAGTCAACTAGAATCTGGAATTTCTAAACAAGAAGATAAAAACACACAGCTGAATGACAACCTAAAGGAATTAGATGTTAGTTCACTGCTCTCTTCTGAGAGAGACGAGATTGCTGCTTGGAATGTCCAGATTAAGGAAAACATTGAACAGTTCAGAAAAGAGTTCCAGGAGCTGAATATGGAAAATGATGCCATGAAAACTTCCTCTGCTGATGCACTAAAGGGGAATGTGGCAGTAAAAGAGGCTGTAAAGGTGGTGGCACTGGATAACATACAAACAGTTGACTATAAAGAGACAGTAATCGAAAAAATGAAAGACGTTGTGATGGAAATGGCAAAGCCACTCATCAGACAGGCACTTGATAAGGAGAAGACAGTGGTAATCTCAGGCATAAGCGAATCCCAGGAGCCAACATGGCAGGGGAGACTTGAAGAAAATAAAGCTAGGGTTGTAGACCTGATAAGAAAGCTTGGAGTAGTTTGTGGTCCTGAGGATATTGTAAACATACACCAACTAGGTAAATATTCGAGGGAAGGAAAGCCGAGACCAACAAAAGTAACCTTTGAGAGAGGGGAAACATGTAGGGAAATATTGTTGAGAAAAAAAAGTCTAAAAGACCTTCAAGAATTCAAAGAAGTGTTCATTAGACGATACAGAACACAGGAAGAGATGGGAAAGATCAAAAACTTGTTGCAAGAGGCAAGAAGGTTAAATGATGAAAGAAATGAAGAACAGAAGAAAAATTTTCATTACAGAGTTCTTCCAGACAAAGGGGAGATAAAGAGGATAATGACAGAAGATCAGGTGATGGGACCTCATTAAGATTTTTATACACAAATGCTGATGGATTAGCTGGTAAGGCAGTAGAATTAAAAGATAGGATTCACAACAGTAAGGCAGATATAGTAGCGATTACAGAGACTAAGTTGAGTGAGGACATAAACAGTGTCACAGAGTTTCCTAACGGCTTCAGAATACTAAGGGTTGAAACATCTGAGAGGACTGGTGGAGGGATAGCACTGCTCATAAGTGAAAGGATTCAAGTCGAAGAAATAAACTTGGCTATAGAAAGTGAGTTCAAGGAATTTCTTGTTGCTCGCATAAATACTGGGTCAGAGAGCATTATAATAACTATTGTATGCAACCCACCAAGGAACCAAAATAGGCTTGAAGTTTATGAGGAAAGTCATATAGGTGCCATTAAAGTCATAAACTCAGTTGTTAACATGGCACGGAAAAAAAATGTAGGATTTTGATTATGGGAGACATTAATCATAAAGAGATAGATTGGATAAATCTTGACCAACACAGTGGTGAGGACTCATTCGGGGCAAGATTCCTAGATTGCGTACAAGGGAATTTCCTACACCAACATGTAATGGAACCAACAAGGGCCAGGGGTGGGGATGAGCCATCACTACTTGATCTAGTGTTCACAGATAATGTGTTGGATATTGAAAAAAATTGAGTATGAACCACCAATTGGAAAGAGTGACCACTGTGTGTTGTTGATGGAGTATATCATTGAAGATATTCTTCCTGAGAGTAGAGGCACTGAGGACATGAGGAGGAACTATCCGAAAGGAGATTACATCAAAATGAATGAGCTTTTTGCAGTTATTGACTGGAGAACCTTATTTTACAACAAATCTGTACAAGAAATGTATGACATCTTTTGTGAGAAATATGGGAAGATAGTAGATTGCTGCATACCTGTCACCAAAGTAGGTGTAATTCATGCCAGAGAGAAATGGTTCGATAATGGGTGTAAAAGAGCTAAGGAGTGGAGAGACAAATGCTGGAAAAGGTATAGGAGGAGAAAAAACATAAATGCCTGGCAAACCTACAAAAGAGCAAGAAATGACTACCTAAGTAAAAGGAAAGAGGCAGAGAGAGACTATGAGAGGGACATCACCAGGAAGGCTAAAGAAAATTCCAAGCTTTTCCACAGCTTTATCAGAGGAAAACTGAAGGTAAAAGGACAGGTTTTAAGGCTAAAGAGAGCGGATGGAAGCATCACTGAGACGGATGAAGAGATCTGCAAAGAATTGAACAAGGAGTTTCAGTCAGTATTTACAGTAGAAAATACCCCACCCCCTCAGATTGCAGTGATAGAAGCTCGAGGGCCGGTATTAGAGAACATCAACCTTACAGCCACAGAGGTATGCAAAGCGCTGATAGATTTAGATGTTCATAAAGCTACAGGTCCTGATGACATATCCCCTCATGTGCTTAAAAAGTGAGCAAACACAAGATCAGTGGCACTAAGTATCATATTTAAGGAGTCACTGGAGTCGGGGGAGATTCCAAGATGCTGGAAACAAGCAAATGTGATACCTATCTTAAAAAAGAGAAGGAGGGATACGGCTCTGAACTATAGACCAGTTTCCTTGACCAGCATAGTTTGCAAATTTATGGAGAAACTACTAAGGAAACATATCTCTCTTCACTTGGAATCCATGAACTTTTTGTCAGTGAGGCAACATGGCTTCAGAGAAGGTAGATCAACAGTAACAAACTTATTAGAATTTTATGATGAGGTAAGCCAAATCTTACAGGAAAGAGAGGGCTGGGTAGATTGCATATTCCTAGACTTCCAGAAAGCGTTTGACACTGTTCCACATGGGAGACTTATTAGAAAGCTGCAATCAATGGCTAGAATAGGTGGAAATGTTTTGGAATGGATAAAAACTTACATAGAAGGAATGGAACAGAGGGTTAGAGTAAGACACTCAGTGTCTGAATGGAGAAAAGTTAGTAGTGGAGTTCCACAGGGTTCAGTTTTAGGGCCACTTTTGTTCCTTGTATATGTAAATAACCTACCAGAGTCTGTAAATTCATTCATGAATATGTTTGCAGATGATGCAAAGATTGTGAAGAAAGTAAAAAACGAGAACAATGGTAGAGAACTTTAGGAGGATCTAAATAATCTGCATGAGTGGTCAGAAAAGTGGCTAATGAAATTCAATACTTCAAAATGTAAGGTAATGAGAATGGGTACAAGTGCAAGAAGACCCAAGCTTGACTACTCGGTGGCTGGAGCACAACTTCAAGAGACAGAAAATGAGAGAGATCTAGGAGTAAACATACTGGCAGATTTGTCTCCAGAAATACATATAAATGGCATAGTAAGGGCAGCATATGCATTCTTATCAAATGTAAGGGTAGCCTTCAGGCACATGGACAAGGAAATGTTCAGAAATATTTATGTAACCTATGTGAGGCCAAAACTCGAATATGCAGCCCCCTTTTGGAATCCGCACTTGAAAAAGCACATAGCTAAGCTTGAAAAAGTTCAAAGACATGTCACGAAACTGGTGCCAGAAATACGCAATCTCAGTTATGATGAGAGGCTGAGGGAATTAGACTTACCATCACTCGAAGCTAGATGAGTGAGGGGGGATATGGTGACAGTCTTTAAATTCCTTCATGGTTATGATAGAGTGGATAGGGATCGATATTTTGATATGGCTGGCTCTAGAACTAGAGGCCATAGTTTGAAGCTTCGTAAGAAAACTTTTTTGCAGGATGTAAGGAAATACTTTTTCAGTGTAAGAGTAGTTGATAATTGGAATTGGCTAAGCGAGGAGGTAGTTAATGCTATCTCAATCCATAGTTTTAAGGACAGGTATGATAAGTATCACTAAGTATAAAATGGAACCGATGAGGAGACGGGAAGATACGAGCTTTGGGCTCTTTCCCGTAAACACAATTAGGTAATCACAATTAGGAAATCACACACACACACACACACACACACACACACACACACACACACACACACACACACTATATATATATATATATATATATATATATATATATATATATATATATATATATATATATATATATATTTATATATATAAAGAGAGAGAGAGAGAGAGAGAGAGAGAGAGAGAGAGAGAGAGAGAGAGAGAGAGAGAGAGAGAGAGGGGGGGGGAGAGAGAGAGAGAGAGAGAGAGAGAGAGAGACATTATCACAAGTAAAAACATGAAATATACTGTGGCCAATGGCTGGGATTCGTACCTAGAAAACTTATCATTATGCTAAGGCACTATCAACTTTGCCACTAAAGGTAAAATTGAAGAGAGGTAACCTCTCAGTTAATTGTTAGAGCTAGAGAATGAACTCTCTACTGAATGTCTACAATCATTTACTTTCTCTTCACAGGATTGCTCGTACTTCTTTTCACATTGTTTTCAATTGCTTGTTATATAAGAATATATTATTAGAATCTACAAAATTTCATTAGTATGCTAAGGCTCTGAAAATGTTTATCTTTATGTAGTTTAATCCTCCAATATATATATATATATATATATATATATAT